>JAGFPH010004569.1:43146-63755 GCA_018207615.1 Philaenus spumarius | reverse complement strand
AGTACTATAAGTTATTCTTACCTTTCAGAGAATCAATGTTGACCAAAAATCTGAGTTGACCATTTACAGGCAAAACAATAATATACAGACAATATCGGTTAATAAACAATTTGTTTATTATAAAAAAATTATATGCCCTTAATTTAAAAGATTAAATTTTTTTTGTATACGCCCTTAAATAAAATATTTGATTCAGTTCAAAAGTAAACCTCCCTTAAGCTAGAAAAGAAAAACCCTCCCCTTTGGTTTAATAATAATTAAGATAACATAATTATAAGAAAACAAATATTTATACAAAGAAACACATAATTTAACAATACACCAGGATAATCTTATATATTAAAAAAATTCTGTTTTTCTTTTCCGAGTCCGTTCGGCTCTTCTACCCGACCGATTTTCATAATTGAGGTCTTAAATGAAAGGTATGCACGCCCAGATTTGCCATCAAGCATTACAAATCATGTATCTTTCGCCTTACAAACGTTATAATCAAATGCAAATTTTTGCTGTGTATTCCTTATGGGGGGTTTTTTTTGGTTCTTTGTCCACTTTGCGTTCGTATACCGTCCATCCGATTGCTTTGAAATTTTGCATAGTAACACAGGTTAACCCTGGGAAGGTTTTAGGCCATTTACTGAAGTCCTAGGACATTAGGGCTACGCCCCAGTGGCCCGCAAAGTTTCAATGTTAATCTTATGGAAGAAAGATTTCTATTGATTTTATCAGGGACACAAAAACAGCTGTTCGTATGAAAAGCTTAAAACAGCTGATTTTGATCAACAACTGATTTGGATCAAATCAGTATCAAATGTAGTATTACCTTTTTGAGGTTACATTGACAAACTAAAAACAAACACAAACAAAAATCAACGAAAAATGCTAACTATATTTTAATTCAATTCAAACATTGGTTTTTACAAACCTATTATATATAAAACAGCTAATTTGGATCAAAAACTGAACATAATCATTCACAGATATGTCAAGTCTTATATATTATCATCCGTTCAGCCGCTATTCACCCGAGAAGGAGCTCCGGTATACAATCCTTCAAATTTCCCATGTTAATCTTATGGAGATAATGTTTAATGAGTTTGAGTCAGCTGCCAAATAAAACAGCTAATTTATGCTCGGTCACCTATGTACAAACGAGCAAAAGATTAACGAGATTCTTTATCGAATTTTCCACCTGCGAGCGAAGCGAAGCAGCCATCTGAGGCCGAAGGCCGAGCCGGGGTTGGGACGCGGAGCGTCCAGGGGCAGAGCCCCTAGTGTAAACTTTAAAAGACGTTCACTACAATTAGGCTGCTGTTTTAGGGCTATATTCTTATGTCTACTTATTCCAATTAGGTTGGCCAATCTTTTATATCTATATATATAAAAGCGAAATACCACTGACTCACTCATCACGATTTCTCAAAAACTACCGAACGGATTGGAATGAAATTTGGTATGTAGCTTAATCTAGGGCCATAGGTGCTCACTAAGAAAGGGTTTAAAAAATTCGAAATTTTAGGGGGGTTTGGGAGATGAAAGTTATTAAATCACGATTTCTTCAAAACTACCGAACGGATTGGAATGAAATTTGGTATGTAGCTTCCTCTACTGCCATAAGTGTTCGCTAAAAAAGTTTAAAAAAAAATTGGAAATTTTAGAGGGGTTTGGGGGGTAAAAATTATTTCTCCCAAATTACCGAACAGATTGGAATGCAATTTGGTATGTAGCTTCCTCTAGGGCCATAGGTGCTCGCTAAGAAAGGGTTTGAAAACATTCAAAATTTTAGGGGGGTTTGAGGGGATCAAAGTTATTAAATCACGATTTCTTCAAAACTACCGAATGGATTGGAATGAAATTTGGTATGTAGCTTATTCTAGGGCCATAGGCGCTGGCTAAGAAAGGATTTTAAAAAATTCGAAATTTTAGGAGGGGTTTGGGGGGATCAAAGTTACTAAAATCATAATTTCAGATCTTTTATTATTATGACAATAGTGCTTTTATTATTTAAGATCTATATATATAAATATATAAAAGCCAAATACCACTCACTGACTGAACACTTAAAATGAATACAATTACGTCAAAAAGACTGAAAATACCAACCACCACGGGCAACTCCGTACGGGTCAGCTAGTATATATATACATAAAATCAATTATGAAGTTTCAAATTTGAAGAAACCAAACAAACAATTCGCTAGCAGTTCCATTCAATTAATTACAAAATATTATGTTTAACAAATAGCAAATATTAGTCTAGGTGATTAGCAAGGTTCACTATCACGGCCTTTTATCGTTGTTAGCAATGTACCTATTTAATAAGTACACAAATCACATTTGGGTGCAGGCTTATTTAGTAATTTTGGTGGGTTGATAGTTGCATTTTGGTTGACAGTTGCAATTGTAATTTTGTTAGACTGCCAGTTGAACCAGCTTTCACACTGGTTGAAGAATCTCTGGTTCTTTTATATGCCACTGAATTTAATCGTCCCGCAAAACACGATGTTTAGCAACTTTGTAAATGCTTCGGCATTCCAAAAAAATACATTAGTTTTCTTTTAAGAAGTTCTAACCAAAAGATGCGAAGTTAACTAATTTATCGCTAACTGCTTGTAACTCAAAATGGCGAATGATTATCTTTTTAGTACAGAGGAAGAGTTCAGAGTACGGAATAGCAAGAAGGGAGACGCCAGCTCTCTCGGGTAGCTAAGATTACAGGTTAGACTGGTAGGAGCAATGATTAGGCAATTTCGCCTTACTCAGGTGTACGAAAGTTTGGAAAGGTGGTTTACTTATGAACGTCACAATGTAAATGTTTCCAAGAAACATTCCTAATATCTCTGCCAATGTACATTTGATTGGGTCTATTGTTTGCTTGTCTAGATTGCTGATCTCTGTTGGAAATTCATTCCGGGCTGAAGATCAGTCTTCTTCGTCCTGATGCTTTGTATTTTAACAATATGTGTTCTGCAGTTTTCTCGTGTTCCGTATTAGAAGTAATCCAATTCGAGAATGATCGTAATTTGTGTACAAGTCTGAGGTTAGAACAACAGGTTATTTTACAGAGGTAAAATATCGTATCAATAATATAATTATCGTACGTCTGGCAACATTGGTTGGGATTATTTTGAACGCTTGTTAACACAAACATGTGTTGAGAAAGTCATTTAGCCGTTTTCAAAGAAGAGCGTGGGTTATGGTGCAGAAAAATAAACAATGGACCACCTGTTAGTAATGTAGCGTCACTGATCGAAGGAAATAGTTTTGCCCGAACAAAAGCAACAATGTACACATATGCTTTAGCCGTGACAAAAGTGCGTGAGCCTCTCGCACGTTGAAAGTGAAATTTCTTAGGTTGTAGAAACAGTTGATTTTATTTTTTCAGGATTAGGAATTGGTTATGTGGAATTTAATTGAAGAAACTCTCTATTAAATCAAATATTTTTTGTATTCATCAACTATGAGAGACCCCTGCGTGCTCCGCACGCCAACCCCCGATGGTCCCTTCTAAAAACATATATTATAAATGTTCAAACCAAATTATTTCGTATATTTTATAACAGCAGTTATAATAAAGGTTAAAACAACCAGTAAGGCTCAGGTCTAGACTTTAATAAAAAACCTAACCAAAAAGTTAGAAATATAAATAATTGTTTCGTATTTTGAAATCAGGCGTTAATGGAAATATTGGAGCAAACAGCTACTTTATCTGTTATTTTATTCAATCGGTTGCTACGGGAATAAATGTAAATACATGTGTTGGTTCATCAGTCTAGGCCTAGCCCTAATATTTTTTCCTACTAAATTTACAAATATTGAAATAAAAAATGTTTGTATCAAAATGAATTATAGACTACGTAGCTCAGGGATAGTGTAGCTTTTTATTAGTAAAACAATTTTCTCAATCGGTTCAGTAGTTCCAGAGATTACCGCCTACAAACAAACAAACAAATTTTACCCGTTTATAATATTAGTATAGATACATCCTACAAACAGGGATTGTTTATTCCATCGACAAGTTTAACGCCGTTGCCACAGGTTGTTTAAAATTTATAAACAGGAAGTGGCTTGGTCCGGCACGTAAATTACGCCTATAAAACACGTTATTGAGGCAGGAAAATAACAAAATAACAGATGTTAACATATACCGGTGACTTTTACGCATCGTTTTACGATCGGGGAACCGAATGGATCTGTTTAGTTTCAAATATTTTGGCGTCCGGAACCAGCGCACGTCGCGATCGTATAAATAACAGTCTCGTAGAATGCGACTAGTTTTGTAATCAGAAAAGAAAAGAACTCCGTTTGGTATCCCCTTATACAGAGGGTCTCGCAACTATTCTACAAACCTTACCACCTTATTCAGCAGGTCAAAACTGGCAAATCTATAAATAATTAATTATAAATAAAATTGAAGTGTTTATCTGTGATTTCAAAATATAATCTTTTTTCTAAGCTCATATACTGTTATTCAAACATTACAAAAACCTACACACAAATTTATACATTTTGTTGTTTGTCTGTCTATTTGTTTGTCCGGGTTAATCTCCGGAATCGCTAAACCGATTTAGACGAAACTTTCATTAACATGTCTGTAGAAGAAAGTGCAGAGAATATTTTAGGCTACTTTTTGGAATGAATTTCCTAGGGTACGTACACAGAGGAGCCGGGATGTACGCTGGTCGCCGGTATGGTAGCTTACAGAAGGAAATATATTTGAAGAAGCTGGCCGCTCAGGTAGGGATGTGAGTGTGGAAGGGTGGAGGTATGTTATGTGTGAAGGGGTGGGGGATTTGACTGCTGAGTACACTACTACCATGTCTGTTTTTTTACGGCTATGTTTTTAAAAGTTATGTACAATATTTATCAATAATGTATACAATATTTATAACAATATATACAATATTTATTACAATTTCATTAAGTCGATTATAGTCCAGAAATAACAAATACTACAATGTTTTTTTTTAGAAAAGGTAGTGTACTAGATAACGCGACTAACCTCTGTCACCGACTGATTCGCTACTCTGACCTCCACGCTGTTAGCGCATGAGCATTGGCCGTCCCTGCTTCTGCGCATACAGCCAACCGCTTCTTCAGTATATTTCCTACTGTACTTGCTTACTAGATGAGTACCTGGCTGGAATGAGGGGAGCACACGTTAACGCTCTGCGCTTCCTTGCTTAGTTTATTGTTGTCATTCAATATGAAAGGGCTTGATGAGATATTCAAGGGAGATCACAATTCTACAACTTAAAATTTCAGCAACATCAGAGTTTATCATAAATATACTAAATAGTTGTGTGGGGCCGCCTATTACACTGTAAAAGTTCTTTGACAAAGATGTCTGATGAAAAGAGCTGTAAACTTTTACAAAAGTTGAATGAATAGGGATGTGAATTTCAAACAACCTTTGACAAACTTGAAATTTTATAAAAATTTGCCATTTAAGTGTTATATTTCTTTATCAAAGTGCTTTTATAAAATAACTTTATCAAATGAATGTGATAGTGTTATAATTGGCTCAAAATAGTATTTTTTAAACCATGGTTTTCATGAAAGCCTAACAGCCCAATAAATACCGGGTGATAATGATTATATAGGCCAAATGACAATATTTGTAGAAACAACAGTTACAACACACGTTTGCAGCAGACAACTGTTGACAGTGGTTGACTGGCTTGGCGTAATGGTGGCTGCAAACTGCGCAGGCGCTAACCGCTCTACATCTACATCAGGGCTCTATAACAAGGGCTATACCATTTTGCTCATTTACGGTGACCCAGTATCGATCGCCTATGACGTCACCATGCTGACACTATACCAGCCGGTTATATTTCAGTAATGTGCGCGCTGTCGTTGACTCGCTGCGCCCATCGAAGTAACCAACCTGGCTCCATTGTACGTTTCCAACTGTGGGAGAATTGTTACATAGCAGTAATCGAGTAAGCTACCATCCCGGCTACCAGCGTACAAGTGTCGTGGAAGGAGTTAACAAATAGAAAATGTAATGCGTAACGAAAAAAAGTGTTATTAATTAGTTGCTATGGCAATGGCAAATATAAAATACGCGTAACGAAAAAGCGTTATCAAATTGGTTGATATGGCAATGAATGTAAATACATTCAAGAAACATTTGTTGTGGTTAATCAATTTAAATTAAGAGAGTTGTCGGTTCCGTCCGGCGTAGTTCAGATATTATCGTCTTGCGCTGAAATACATTCAATAAACTTAAATGTTGGTTCATAAGTCTAGGCCTGACCTAAAATATATTTAATTTATTTCACCTGCCTTAACGGCAACATACACACAATAATTTTAGGTTAGACCTAGGAAGTAATTTTAAGTCTAGGCTTAACCTAAAATTATTTTATTGTTGCCATTAAGACAGGTAAATTTTACGTTAGGCCTAAACTGAATGGCCATTTAACTGTGTTTACCATCTTAGCTTTGATGTTATAATGAATTCTACACCTTTGTTACAATAACATTAAACGTATGGAAACAGTAAATATTTGTGTAAAAAACAAACTAATAATAAAGGGCAATTAAAAGATTAAAATTATTTGTGTATGTTGCCGTTAAGGCTGGTAAAAGAATTGAAGAAAAGGCGTGGTGAACTTCGTTTCTGACGGGGGTCCCACGACCGCTCACATTTAATTTTATTCCGAAAATATTTAAGATTCATGTCAAAAAATTGAAAAAATGTAAAAATTATACACGAAATATTTTATGGACAAATGTTGGGGATATTGTTTGTCTATGTCTTACATTATGTTCAGGTCACAGTTATCCCCCCCCCATCTTAAATCCAAGTGCCTCTGTCCTAATCAATCATCATTTCCTTAAAAATTACTATTACAAACGTTTTAAATTATGAACAAAGTTAGAAAATATGTGGTCACCACATATCACCGCAGGAGTTGGAGAGCGAAGCAGGGGAGTGGTTTAAGAAATGATAGATAGGAGATTATGAAAAGGGTTTTAGCCGCATGGGCCAGTAATACAGCACAACATGTGTCCGATCTGGCTTGGTTTAGTAGTTGTCTGTCTGTACGAGTGTTTTTGAAAACAATTACCATCTTATGAAACTGAGCACGAACGTGTATCACATTGGTTCACACAAATTTGAACGATTTTATTTCGCTGCAGTTATCCGTTTCAATATGGCGGCGGTTAAAAATTTGTCAAAATTAAATATCCGAAAAGTTAAGATTTTACAAAACAATGTTAAGTTACAAAAAATGTGGACAATTTAAAGACAAGTCCAACAAATTAAACAGTTTTACAAAAACAATTTTAAATAGTTTTCAGGCGTGTAATATTCTTTCAGCGAAAGCCTACGATGTGTTCAAATTGATCGGTAGCACAGGCAGTGTTAGTAAAGCTGCATGGGCAATTATAATAAATCATGTTTGCGAAAGGAAAAATTGAGTCTGGTTCCATGCATATAAATCAAAAAATAATTCGATCACGCAGCTGAACCGCCGACGTGAGTTGAGCAAATTTCCAAAATTATGTTTTAGGGTTTCAACCAACAATTTGGGAAATAGGTCTATTCACGACGGTGCTGAATAGCTGCAAAATGGTTCGCACGCCATTCTGCATATTGGGAGTATCTTCAACACACAAAGCATTGCGTGCTTCTCACGCCAACCCACGTATTGGGAGTATCTTCAATACTCAATGCATTGCGTGCTTCGCACGCAACCTCACGCTAGAATTCACCACATGGCTTTGAACCGGGAACTTCTATGGTATTTTACGACTTGATCGATTTTGGGGGAACCAAGCATAAAAAAACAAAATGTTCAGAATAACATCCTACATTTATATTTGTAGAAAAAACTCAAAAAACAAATTCATTCTCGTAGGAAAAATCTCAAAATATAGTTACTTCCGGTCAAAAAACGTGCTTCCGATTGTTGGATTTTTTTGGCTAACGAACTCGTCCGAGTGACGTAGACAACCAACATGTGTACCAAATTTGAAGTACACAAGAAAAGAAGCGGACTTGAAATGCGGCCGCTATAGTGCGAACACTTATATACATGATTTTTAATGACACCCCGAAACGTGTTCTGGGGACCGTGATCGGTGCTCATTTGCTACTCCCGACCTTGGGTCTTACAATAAGGGCCACTGCAATAGCTCATTTTTCCTATGGAAATTCGCTAATAAGCATGTCTCTAAGCTAAAACAAATTTTTTTAAACTTATTCCATAGACAACGCCAATTGAAAGCGAATCTTACTTTCGGTAATATAATTTGAAATAAAATTAAAATACTGAAAATACTACAATTGATCTTCTTTGATTGTTTTTAGTGTTAAAAAATAAAATATAACAGATTATTCTGCACATTGTGTTTTTCACACGACCTTATAGCTTGCTTGGTTCCCCCAAAATCGGTCAAAACGTAAAGTACCATTAAAGTACACGGTTCAAATCCACGTGCGGGAGCTTCTGAACCGTGACTGAAGGCCGGATTGCGAGTTTGTTCACTGCGAGCGAAGCGAAACAGTCCATAATCCGAGGTAGAGGTATAATAGGTAGATATATAATATGTAGAGGTATATACAGGTAGTACGAGGCAGCGCGAGCATGCGCTTTAACGTCTTAACCTCTCCTACTCGACTGTGAGCCTTCAGTACAGTCACCACCAAAAGTGTTGATTTACATTCAATACTACTACAGAGCAGACATGACTTACAGTAAAGACCACGAAAACATACCGTTGAGGAACGGGTTTGTGTACAGTAGGCACAAGCTAGCTGCGCGCGCTGCAACCAGTGTATTAGCCGTCCTGCTGACATTCTACCAGTGTATAGGGCGAGCGAAGGGAAATGGCTTGAGTGAGTCATGGCACTACGGCGCGGCGGATGTTTTTAGAAAGGTACCCCCGCCTCGATTCCAGCCCACCCGCCTGATCTGAGCTAGCCTGGGCCTAGTGTACACCTTGAACGCTCCAATCGCCTTAGTGCGACGTTGTCACGTTCTTCCCACGCTTCTAACTGAACGCGGCTGACTCAACGCGTTTATAATTCTTTGAACTTTGCGCTCAAGTCTCAAGCGGTAAATACCAGGAGAGTTCGAAACTAGTAGATATGGCAACGCTGCGCGCCCATCCTATTCTTAGTGGTATTCTTTAGTTGTCTTTAATATAGGTAGGCAGGTGGCAGACAAACGCGAGGAGCTGTGCTCTGACTGTACTCCGCCGCGAGAGGGGAAATGTTCTCCAGACTAGTGGGAGCCGGTGTAGGAGACTTGCACACTCCCCTCTTCGCGCTCCAAGCTAATTGGCGCTATCTGTAATATTGTAAAGAGGTCAAATTTGTTGGTTTGTTTGTATGTAGGGGGTAATCTCTGGAACTACTGAACCGATTGAAAAAATAGTATTACTATTATAAAGCTATAATATCCCTGAGTAACATAGGCTATAATTCATTTTGATAAAACCCATTTTTATTTCAATATTTGTAAATTTAGTCGGAAAAAAATCTTAGGTTAGGCATAGACTGATGAACCATCACATGTATTTACATTTATTACCATAGAAACCTATTGAATAAAATAACAAATAAAACAGCTGTTTGCTCCAATATTTCTATTAACCGTTCAAACTTTAAAGGAATTATTTTAAAGAGGTAAATTTTTTTTGTTTATTTGTTTGTATGTAACTACTGAACTGTTCAATCTCTGGAACTACTGAACCGATTGAAAAAAATAGTTTTACAAATAAAAAGTAACATAGGCTATAATTAATTTTTATTTAAGACTTAAAACAACCAATAAAACAATAAATATAAATGGTTATACTTTGCTTAAAGCTAGAAAGCTGAAATTTTGTACATTTATTTCTTACAAGATACATAGAAAAATTAAACTAGATTTGCATTTTGTAGCGTGCTGATATGGGGTGAAAATGTGATAACAACTCCTAAAACAATAAAAATTATTTGTTATATTTTCTTTAAATTTAGTGAGCCTATAATTTGTACATTCATTTCTTACAACATAAAAAAAGTATCATAGATTGACATTTTATCGCGTGCTGCTAAGGGGTTAAAATGTAGTAAAAATTACGATTGTTATACTTCCCTTAAAGTTAGAGAATAAACCGTTAGTAAATTAAGGAATTTGAAAATAAGAAACCACTTTGTTACATCCTAATTAAAAATAAATAATGAATATTAGAATTTAATAGTAGGGCCTATTTATATAAAATTACCTGTTTGCATTTGCTTCGACGCGAGTCACCGCGGGGGTTGGTGAGCGAAGCGAGCAGGGGGTGGAGCCCTCTAGTTCTATCAATATTCTTACAAGTCAAGCTCAATATTTATTTAATTTAGTAAGTTTAGTACACATTCGTTCATGACATGTTTTACTTTTATTGTTAGACTAGATTGGGCATAGGCCTACTTTGGGACTAATATGACCTCAGTCCACTGCAATGTTAACGCGCGATTCTAAAAATAGAAAATCATTCAAATGTTTCATTCATTCCGAATCACTTTAGCCAAGTCACGTCCATTCTTTACTCGCCGGGTCCAACTATTCCATGACTACGGACCTTATAAATACGATTCGCGGATCTGGAGTTATTTCTGGGTCACATTCTTTCTTTGAGTTATTGCTGTTTTGGAACGTAAACATTGTTTAACTAAATTAAACCTGTAAATTGGAATTAGACCATTTCATTGACTACGGCTATTGCGGAAATTTTGTTCACATTTTCGAAGTAGTACAGATGGGAATATATGTGAAGAAGCGATTCGCGAAGGTGGGGATGTGAGTGTGGAAGGAAAGGAGGTATGTTATTTGTGGCGGGGTGGGGGAATTGACTGCTGAGTACACTACTACCCAGTCTGTTTTTTTACGGCCGAAGCGCGGCTCATGGCTTACTGTGTCACTGACACTTAAATTTTCGGATTTTTCATAGC
Organism: Philaenus spumarius; assembly: GCA_018207615.1. NCBI lineage: Eukaryota > Metazoa > Arthropoda > Insecta > Hemiptera > Aphrophoridae > Philaenus > Philaenus spumarius. The sequence goes on along the minus strand of JAGFPH010004569.1, from coordinate 52,817 downwards.
GCACATTATTTTAAAAAAAATTCCTTTATTACTAACTACAAATTTTTTAAATGAGTAAAATTTATTCAGTTTGTGCTCTTTTGAGTGGTACTATTTTTATTATAATTATTAAAAAATGATATGACAATGTTTTTAAGGAAAGGCAGTGCACTAGATAACACGACTAACCTCTGTTACCGACTGACTCGCTACGCTGACCTACACGCTGTCAGCGCATGCGCATTGGCCGTCCCTGCTTCTGCGCATACAGCCAGTCGCTTCTTCGCATATATTTCCTACTGTACACACGTTGGTCTTCTAAGTCACTCGGAAATGTTCGCTAGCCAAAAAAATCCAACAACCAGAAGTACATTTTTCAACCGGGCGTAAACATTAATTACTCAGATTATTTGGAATAAAATGAAAATTTTAGGAATTTTATTTAAAAAATAAATAATAATAATTTTATTTCCAGATCTTGCATTACAATTTACCTTACATTTTTGGAAACCATACCAATTACCGCAACCAGTTTTAGGTAATTGGTTTGTAATAAAAAACTAAAAACATATAAATATACAAAATAAATTGGGCAGTTCTCCAATAATAACAAATAAATCCGGTGCCATGGCAGCTGTGTGTGATTCGCTGTATCACTTCTTACAATCAAAACATAATACTAGTAATAATAAACGGTACCAGGAACTGACACATACTTTCTCACAAACATATTTAAATTATTAAACAGATTCACTGTGACTTGTAGGGTGGGGTAGGGGAGGTGATTTTTTACTAATGTAGAAGATTAACTAATAAATATTATTATTATTATTATCTAGAGAGAAAACTATTCGATCGATTTCGAACAAATTTGCACCAAACACGTCAATTTGGCCTGTATAGATGAACGAAAAAATGTTTTGAAAATTTTTGAAAAACAAACCCCTTTATGGCCAAAAAAACCCCAAAAATCAGTTATTATTATTATTAACTAAACGAGAATTTTTAGAAAGATTCGGTTTCTTGCATATGGTAGGGTACATTAAAGGCTACAAAAAGCCAAATTTTATCAAAATCGTTAGAGCCGTTTTTTTATAAAAAAATAATAACTGATTTTTGGGGTTTTTTTGCCAAAAATGGGGTTGTTTTTAAAAAAAATTCAAAACCGTTTTTCGTGCATCTATACAGGCCTACTTGACATGTCTAGTGCAAATATGTTTGAAATCGATCGAATAGTTTTCGCTCTAGCTTTGTATACATACACACATACATACATACATAAATACGTACAGACATACAGACATACATTTTGTTCAAACCACTTTTTTGGACACAGGGGGTCCCAAACGGATATTTCCACAAAAATCTCAACATCGATTTTTTGCGATCACTATATTTTCTCTATACTATAGTATCGTGAGAAAGTAAAAATTAACATTTAGACACATTATCCTAAAATAAGAATACAAATTTTACAATTTATAGACAAATGCAAATGAGGTGCACGCATGTATGAGAAGAAGACCAAGATGAAAATCCTCCTCAACTCCACAAAAGCATGAACAAAGAGATCCGTTCCGTTCCTCCTCATCATTCCTACACTCTAAGTAAATCATCAATGACACTGAACGTAAACAGCCATATTTCACTTTCCTCCGAAAATTACATATTTTCTAATTTGCTTCAGCTGACGCGGAATTTGGTCAAATACTTTGGGACCGACAAACAGAAAAGAATTTCGTAACCAGGTCTTACTAGTTTTAGGTCTTCTGAAAAAACCTAGTGCATGACAGCTAGTCCTGTAATATTGCTCGATTGCATTATTACCACTTCTTTTATAAAAAGTTTTTAGTGAATTTTACACAAAAAGATGTTTTAGGGGAGTATTTTATATCTGGCAAAGAGAGGGAAAGACGAAGAGAACCTGTTACTAAACGGAACAATAGAGATAAAATATTTTTTGGTTGAAATTAGTGGCTTTAAAGTTGTGATTGGTGCTCCACCCCAACACTCTATACCATATTGTAAACGAGAGTGTATTAAAGCGTAATAGAGTGTCGTCAACAAGTCACCACCACAAATATTAATAAGAAAATAACATTTTATAATACTTCTTCTTAGTTCAATTTTAATATTAGTTATGTATGACTTCCATGTTAATTTATTGTCAAGAGTGATAAATAAATATTTGATTTCATCAGATTGTTCGACAGACGGACAGATTATATTAAAGTACCAGGAGACCGAGCTAAATCTCGATTATAAGCAGGGCTATGATTTCAATAATAAATATTGGATTATTGAGTTTTGAGGTTAGGCCTATAACATTAAACAACTAAATAAAGGGTATGTTTATTTAGCAGAAGTATTCGTTGCCATGGTAACTATAAATAGATACAACATTAGGCTTACCTCTAATAAAATACAGTTTAAAAGAAAACAGATGATTATTGTAATGGCATTGAAAACATTTGCATCAGCTGTGCTTCGTTTAAAAGAAAACAGATGATTATTGTAATGACATTGAAAACATTTGCATCAGCTGTGCTTTGTATTGTTTAAAATGGACAAATTTCACTTTTTAATTTAATAAAAAGACGTAGAAAACGAATTTTCACAGACTGGTGACCATTTCAAATCGATTTCTCGTGGCCAAAAGCCCCATATAAAATCAAAAAATCAAAAATCCTTAGACGGAGATTCCAGATCCATTTAGCAGACAGACAATTAAATATTATCTCTCGCATTAGAAGATAAGATATAGGAGGTTATTCTGCTCATTTTGTTTTTTCAACACGACCTTATAACCTGTCTGGTTCCCCCCAAAAGCGCCTTCATGGGCTGACAAATTTCTCAAAGAGTTGGTTGAAACCCTAAACATATGTAAACTTAATTTTAAAAATTCGCTCAACTCACGTCAGCGATTCGGATTATTTTATTTTATACACGCCTTGTTTTAAATTGTTCATATTAATTTGTCACAATCTTGGAGTGTATAGTCTATACTAATATTATAAAGAGGTAACATTTGTTTGTTTGTTTGTATGTAGTAGGCAATCTCTGGAACTACTGAACCGATTGAAAAAAATTTCTACTAATTACACTATCCCTGAGAAACATAGGCTGTAATACATTTTGATTAAAAACATTTTTTATTTAAATATTTGTAAATTTAGTTGAAAAAATTTTTACGTTAGGCCTAGACTGATGAACCAACACATATTTCTTGAATGCATTTACATTAATTTTACCATAGCAACCAATTGAATAAAATAACAGATAAAACAGCTTTTTGCTCCAATATTTCCATTAACAACTAAATTTCAAACTTTGAAGCCATTATTTGTATTTCTAACTTTAAGGTTACGTTTTTATTAAAGCGTAGACCTGCGCCTTGCTGGTTCTTTTAACCTTTATTATAACTGTTGTTATAAAATATACGAAATAAGTATATTTGAACATTTAAAATTATTTACCATCTTTGCTTTGGGGTTATTATTAATCCTACACCTTTATTATAAAGAAAACATACCATGATTATGTGTATAGAAGGTTCCAACGGGATTGACGTTCGGAGCACGCAGGGGTTTCCCCTAGTATTTTATTGTTTAATGAAAATCTTAATTTTTGTAAATTTTTTTGAAATGAGTAATCACGTTCATCTATACAAATAAACTTTTTGTTTATATCTATAATTGAATCACTTCCTGAAATAACGACATATTTTATAAATGTTTTATTTATTTTATAAATCTTTAGATGAAACAAATACTTGTCTCCATTATCCTTTAGAAGTACAGGCTAACTCAAAACTCGTTCTTTCTCTTGTCCGGGGTTGGGAAACTGTCGACTCATTTCCTCGACGTCAGGAAGGAAATAATTGGCCATCCTTTGTACAGTTTTGACGGACAAATTGCAATATAGTTGGAGGCAACACTTTTATTAAAATCGGGCGAAGGAGGGGTAGACTGTGAGAGACGAACCCTTCAAGATGTTACAAGATTGATTGGGGGCTCCAAGTTATTACAAAACCTGTGCCGAGCACCATCTGGCGGGGAAAGGATAAAATTCATTGTTTGTTATTAATTTGGGAAGGGTTTAGAATTGATGTTGTCCTTAGGTAACATGGGAGGTTTTTATTTGATCAAGAAAATTAATATCGGTAGTGCTAAAGAAACTTTGATACCTAACCTTAAACAGAAACGTAAGTGTTTATCATTGGACATCGTGCAGAAATCGTCACGGGAAACCGTCTCGCGAAATAGTCACGCGTGAAATTATATGTACAAACTTCATTTACTAGTAGTTCTGTGAACAGTATACTTATTGAAAAAATCTAAACTCTGCTCTTCTTTTAAATTTTTATCAAAAATGTTTTCGTCTAATAGGAATGTTTCACGGAACATGTGGGATAATATTAATTTAATGTTAGGGAGATATCAAACTGGGATAGATAAAAGTATAATTTCCTTCATTCAACCCAGTCATGTTCGAGATATATGTCAAATCGATTCGCTAATCATTTTGCATACGTTTATTCCGATTACAACGCAAATTTGTTGAATGCGTCTTTTCATAAACATCGTTAGCCTCAGTTCACATTAGTCTCTTGAAGTAGCGACGATATCTATAGTAATATTATAAAGAGGTAAAATTTGTTTGTTTGGTTGTATGTAGGGGGAAATCTCCTGAACTACTGAACCGATTGAACAAATAGTTTTACTAATAAAAAGCTACACTCTCCCTGAGTAACATTATAATTCAATTCGATAAAAACATGTTTCATTTCAATATTTGTAAATTTAGTAAAAAACATTCTTAGGTTAGGCCTAGACCACCGATAAACCAACACATGTATTTACATTTATTACCATAGCAACCAACTGAATAAAATAACAGATAAAAGATCTGTTTGCTCTAATAGTTCCGTTAACAGCTGATTTTAAACTTTGAAGCAATTACTTGTATTGCTATATTTTAGGTTAGGTTTTTAGAGGCTAAAATTTATTTTTTGGGGTTTTTTGGCCATAAAGGGGTTGTTTTTCAAAAATTTTCAAAACCTTTTTTCGTGCATCTATATAGGCCAAATTGACGTGTTTGGTGCAAATTTGTTCGAAATCGATCGAATGGTTTTAATAATAATAATAAAAATAATATTTATTAGTTAGTCTCCTACTTTTAATGTGTCCCCCCCCTCCTACTTTAATACAATTACGAATCACAGTGAATCTGTTTAATAATTTAAATATGTTTGTGCCAGTTCCTGGTAACGTTTATTTCAAATATTTTAAATATTAATGTGTCATAATTCTTTTCTTGTTCCGATCCCACGAATCAATAAATTTGTTTTTTCTTTTTCAATGTTTTCAATATTAACAAGTGTCATAATCTTATAGGGTCCAAATGTTGTTTTCTGAGCCTCTACAAATAAATCTTTAAAAAATGTTAACTAATAGAATAAAAATCAAAGTTAAACAAATTGTAAAAAGAATAAATTATAAAATTGAATCTTGCAAGCATTTCTTAATCAAAAGAAATAAACACATTCAAAACGGATACTTTGAACCAAATACAACTTAGTTAAACTTAGTTAAAAATTATAAACATAAAGAAATAATAAATATAAAACTTACAAAATCGCTTATTTTACAATGTTTTTTTTATATGAGGTTCGAGGTGGTTAAAGAGTAAAAAACCAAAGATTTCATCATCCCCACCCTCTGCGTTTTCCGCCATTTTGAAAAAAAAGAGTGAAAAACTACATTTGTTCAGTTTTCGCTTATAACTCCTAAAAGGTGAACCATAGCCAAATTTGCTCCATATTACTTCTTGTAGAGGATGAAATTTCCTCCAAGAATCTCAAATTAACTTTGTTTCCACTGTTGTATATGTAAAGTAAAAGAATTAAATATGTAAAGGTTGCATCACTGCAGAGAGCGGATGCAATGATGTCTGTAAAATGTAAGAAGTGAGTCAGTACACGAAACATAACACCACGACCAATAGCTTCAATTTGTATTTATCTATAATTAATTGTATTTTACTTTTTCATGCCAATTATCCTAATACGGGGCAGTATAGACAGTGGAATTAAATCGATCCTCAATAAGGTTCGAACCTACGCAACTTGTATTCGGACTGGACGACTGCCTTTAGCCTCTACGCCAATCTGTTTCATCTCAGAAGGCATTTCCTCAGTTAATACCTTTAATTTGCTCCGACAGATAAACTTTTTCAATCAGTTTAGTTTTCCTTTTTCTTAAATATAAAAACCATTTTTATAACATAATTTAAAACAGTTTTCAATATATTTTCCAAAGTGATCAAGCAATTATTAGACTATTATTACTCGTAAGCCCCAGTGAAATATCACAGGCGACTTAATTAGATACTCATCAGAAGTACATCATTTATAAAAATGCTATTTAAAACAACAAACTTTACGTAAGCCTACCTGACTATGCTGAGGGAATTTTTAAGAGGTAAATTTATACAATTATAAGTATTATAAAACTGTAGGCCTATTTGTTGTATTCAATTTTGTATTTGATTATTATGTATCAAAATAAAGATAAAAATACTATTGGTTGATAAATAAAATGATTTAGAAGTTATTAATATTATAACGAAGAAATTAATAATCGAATAAGTTTAAATGTTATACGAAGATGAACGAATGTTTTCGAAGTTAAACGAATGAGTATCTGTTCTTCAAATTTGTATAAATGAATATATTGATGATAAAAGGTTGTATTTATTGACCGAGCGAAGCGAGGTCTCCGTTTTAGCTTGACCGTTCGGCATTTCGTCTGTGTGTCTGTCTGTCTGTCTCACGATTACGGCCAAACACCTTGACCGATTTTTTGCAAGAATGTTCCTTATTTCTAGGCCGAGCCATGTATATATATATATATATATGGTTTTTTCCTTTTTTAACCCCTAAATAAAATTAAAATGGCGGCCGCACCGTTTCTCTCAGTGTAAGCTTTTTTCCAAAGCCAATATGTGGCTTAACCGTAAGTCGAATTTAAAAACTAATAGCATTTTGCCAGTAGCAAATTTTATGTTCAACAAAATTGTATTCTTGATGTTTTTCCGTATCTCTAAGCAGTAAACTCACAAAATGGCAGCAAACTTGTTAAAAATCGTCCAAGTTTTTGAATTTTAATTATGTTTTTATAAGTTTATTCTTTAGATATCTTCATAAAACCTTATAATTTTATGGAGAGAGAGCACTACCTGCTGTCTTGCTCTTTCCTGCGTTACGTCAGTGTGGCCGCTGTGACTGTGAGTGAGTTGTGGTTACTTCCTTACTGGCACACTATTTTTAATCTAAGCTCAAAACCACATTTATTTTCCAACGAGCTAGGTTTACTGTTCACAGAACTACTAGCATTCATTTTATAACATCGAAGCAAATCTTACAACGTATAATGCCTACATTTGTTTTTTAACTTATATTTAAAAAAAAAACCAACTTCACAAGACATTATATGATTGATTGAAGTTGTAAACATAACCACAAGGTACAATTGTAAGTAGGCCTATTACAGATGATGGGTGAAATCAGCTGTTGGATTTTATAGTTACTCACGAACGTACACCAGCTTTTAGAGAAGTTTATGACATTATTAACGTTAAACATAACAAACCTTTGACAACAAATGGGGCTCATCGTACAGCCCTTTTGTAAACTACGGTTGTGTTCATAAACAAATTCGGCTTATCATCATTTGGTCTAGACAGACGTAAACAACTTCGTGAGTTGTTGAGATTGGAAGAAATATAAATTGTCTTTAGGGAAAACACATGGGTAATAAAGATATTGTTTGTATTATAGGAATCGCTTTGTTTAATGGCTAGTTTTACTACGTGTGAGAACTAAGCGGGTAAGAAGATGAACGAACCTTAGTGTGCCCAATTGGAAAGTTTTGAATTTAAGGGTTTCGTTTAAAATGTGCATGATGGAAAAACTGAAACCTACCGACTTCTGTAAGAGTCATTACTGTATTTAAATACAGTACTAGCTGGCAGGATCCGGCTTTGTACGGATAGACAAATCAAAGTTAAATGTATATTAAAAAAAATATATCAATAAATATATTATGTACTATGTATTTCTTATGGGGATTTTTAGTAACTTTGACTCCTCCAAACCCCCACAAAAATTTCAAATTTTTTGAAATCCTTTCTTAGCTATACCAAATTTCATTCCAATCCGATCGGTGGTTTTTTTTTAGTAACTTTGACCCCCCAAACCCCTTATAAAAATGTCGAATTTTTTTAAAACATTTCTTAGCCAGCACCGAGGGCCCTAGAGAAAGCTACATACAAAGTTTAATTCCAATCCGTTCGGTGGTTTTTGAGATTTCGTGATGAGTGAGTCAGTGAGAGGTATTTGGATTTTATATATAGACTAGCTGACCCGTACGGCGTTGCCCGTGGTGGTTGGTATTTTCAGTCTTTTTAACGTAATTGTATTCTTTTTAAGTGTTCAGTCAGTGAGTGGTATTTGGCTTTTATAGATATAGATCTTAAATAATAAAAGCACTATTGTCATAATAATATAGATCTGAAATTATGATTTTAGTAACTTTGATCCCCCCAAACCCCTCCCAAAATTTCGAATTTGTTCATACCCTTTCTTAGTGAACAACTATGGCCCTAGAGGAAGCTGCATACCAAATTTCATTTCAATCCGTTCGGTAGTTTTTGAGAAATCGTGATGAGTGAGTGAGTAAGTGGTATTTCGCTTTTATATATATAGATTTGTTTAACTATTAAGTCCGATTAGTCGTTAATCTAGAGGAGACATGCTTTTCTACCGAATGTGCATAGGAAAGATGAGCTACTGAAAGATGAGCTACTGCAGCTACCCTTATGGTGAGACCTAAGGTCGGGAATAGTAAATGAACACCGATCTTAGACCCCAGAACACGTTTCGGGTGTCATTTTAAATACATAAAATCAAATGAAACCTGTAATGATTGTGGACATAATTTTGTGTACTATAACCTTCAGTTACTAAAATAAGGGTGTGTTCCATCCGTTACCCATGAGTGGTCCGACATTTTATTTTAACGTTGTTTTAATCAAATTAACCCCGGAGCTCCTAAAGGAACAAACACAAGCTGTGCCCGACAAGTGTGTCTAAGGGAATACATAATGTGGGTTAATAAACTCCAACCCTTACACATGTACTGGACGAGGGGTGGGATAATAACTGGGGTGGAAGCACCTGTGACAGGTTAAGTGTGGATCTCATAATGTATGGGGAGTATTTGAATAAAAACATAGTGGAGTGGGTACGAGTGTTATTACAAGTATGGTCGGTTTGTGGTGATATTGTGTTCAACACTTACCACCTCTATTATTGAAAATTTGGTCAAAGATATGTAAAATCTGATTTATTGACAGTTATTCCACCGTTAATTTATGAAGATAGGTTATTGCATTATAAGGTTAAGTTTTTGCACCATGAAGATAGGTTATTGCATTATGAAGATAGGTAATCGCACTATGAAGATAGGTTATTGCACCATGAAGACAGGCTATTGAACTATGAAGTTAGGTTTTTGCACTATGAAGATATGTTATTGAACTATGAAGATATTTTATTGCATTATGAAGATGGGCTGTTGCACTATGAAGGCAGATTATTGCACTATAAAGATAGGTTTTTGCACTATGAA
>JAGFPH010004569.1:13705-41124 GCA_018207615.1 Philaenus spumarius | reverse complement strand
TATGGCCCTAGAGGAAACTACATACCAAATTTCATTCCAATACGTTCGGTAGGTTTTGATAAATCGTGATTTAGTAACTTTGATCCCCCAAAACCCGCCCTAAAATTTAGAATTTTCGGAAACCCTTTCTTAGTGCGCGTCTAGAGCCTATAAAGAGTATTAGTGCCAAATTTCATGTTTGTAGGCCTCGCGGTTTTGGAGAAACTGTGATGAGTCAGTGAGTCAATGAGTCAATGGTATTTGGCTTTTATAAGTAGAGATACATATACATTTAATATTATCCTGCACATTTTTGTTTTTTTTACACGACCTTATACGATCTAGTTCCTCCAAAATTGATCGAAACGTAATAATAAGAAATTACTTTGTCTGCTGAAAGCGAAGCGAAGCAGTCCTTATTCGAGGGCGCAAGGTCTAAGTGCAAATTCGCAACACAAGGGTTTCTGTTGCGAGAAGAAGGTCGCAGCGCGTGAGCTGGAGCTGGGAGGCTAAGGTGCAAACCAAATCTACCAATATATTTTGTACACGCAGGCGGCTATTCAGCGCCTTCGTGAGTAGACCAATTTCCCAAATACATGAAATCCTAAAACATAAAAACTTATTTTTGGAAATTCTCTAAACTCACGTGATGAAATTATTCTTAATTTTAGTTGTAATTTTAAGTTAGACATCTAACATAGATCTCTATGTCTTCTATATGTTTTGTATTTAATTTAGGCCTATATACCAGGTGTCTTAAAAGTCCCCCCCCCCAACATTAAATTTTGTGTTTGTTAAAACAAACAAATATCCTTTGGGGAACAATACTAACTTAGCCCAAATTATATTTTGAAGCAATCGGAAATTTTGAGTGTCCCCTAAAAATGGGGGATTTTGGGGGCAACTCAAAATTTTAAAATGGGAAGTATGGTCATACTCATATACCTCATTTTAAAGGTCTATTTAAGAATAGGAAAATTACATAAAGAAAAGAAAAATCGGACTACAAAAAAACAAAATGGCGGCCCTAAACGTGTTGAAATAAATCGACATAAAGTTGCTAATATCTCGAAAAGAAAGAGTTTTTAGAAAAAAATTCAAGAGAGAAAAAATGTTTATTTCAAAGTGCTTGACCTAAAATATTGCTTTCAAATCGATGTCGTAAATTTTAAGTCGACTCCTACATCTTTGAAAATTTTGTAAAAAATAAAATCGTTTCCCAAAGGATATTTGTTTTAACAAACACAAAAGTTAAAGGGGGGGGGGGACTTTTAAGACACCTGGTATGTTTTCTATTTAATTTATATATGTGTTAATTTTAGTTTTTCATTTGATAGTGACTTTGGACTTAAATTCTCGATTATTCTCGTGTATTTTTGATGGCAAAGTAAGTTCAAATGTTTCATCCACACCATTTAGAGTTTTTCGAAACACCCGACAGATTCGCTTATCTTTTACCGCGGATGAAGCCCGGCACGACAGCTAGTATAATAAGGCGAAAAAATCCTGGAAATTTGTATATTTTTCATCGGCAATGTTTAAGCAATCAAGGACAATCAGAGTGACTCGGTGAAACGTAACTTGACGACAAACAATTATCGATTTCAGATCAACACAGCTTAGTTTATGTCTGTTTACCTACATTAGTAAACAGAGTTAATGAGCGTGAAACACGATATTTGCGCATTAGAGCTATTCTAGATTTCCTCAAGTCATAAATACTTCAGGTTGGTTCACATTGGCTTCGGTTTGTTGTCTGTTGTTAATCTTTAATTTGGAAACTAGTGAGTACTCAAGTTTTATTCGGAAATGTTAAGTTAGATTAGGTTAGGTTGGACTGATTAACCCTTTAGAACATCATGACGAACACCGTACGTCACGCATTTCTATTCTAACTGTGCTGTGGCGAACCATGTACGTCCTTTGAGGGTTTTTACTTAATTGTCGTAGGAAAATTTTGATAAACAATCAAAAGAACTGACTAGTCCGTTCAGCATTAAAGCGAGTTAAACCACTGTTTGCTCTACTTCCGCCCTCTTACCACAAAAGTCTGGGTATACTTTATGTTCTACTTGGAGGAGAAAGACTAATCCAATGGACGCTGGAAGGTTAAAGTGCATGGCAGGTGCAAAATGCATCGGAAACAGTATGAGTCAGAAGGAGGAAGAGTATAGAATCGCAATAGGAAATGACAGCCTATAGGGATTGAGGAGACGGTTATAGCTGGTATTAGTCCGGCACTAATGGAGTAGCAGGATGTCCATGATGGATTTCCCCTCCTCAAAAAATGATGTAATATAATAGTCACCAAGTAGCTTAATTTCTGAAGTAATGTGCTTCAATAACAGGTTAGGTCTACTGAAGGATAACAAAAATGTTTAGGTTCATTAGTTTATTTTATTTAGCTGTAACTAGGGGCTCTGCCCCTGGACGCTTCGCGTCCCAACCCCGCCTCGGCCTTCGGCCTCAGATGGCTGCTTCGCTTCACTCGCAGTTGGAAAATTCACTAAAGAATCTCGTTAATCTTTGACTCGTTTGTACATAGGTTTGTAAAATTATGAAACCAGGCTTAAATATATTAACAGTAATTACAAGATTAATTATAACCTCAAATACATGCTTTAGAAACGTGAGAGGCTTTCATTACGATTTTAGTCCTAGTTATACTATCTTCTGTCAACTAGAGTTTTGAAACCAGGCCTAAATATAGTAAAAATTATTGCAGGATTAACATAACCTCAATACTATGTTTCAGAAATCAGCCAGGTCCATATATTACAAAATTGACTATTCGAATTTATCCATCTTTGCTAAGTTTACCTTTTTTTGGCAAAATAAATTGTTAAATCTGGCCCAATTTATTCTAATTCCAACGTGCTAAAACAGTATAAATTTGCTTGTTTTTTAACAGTAATTAAAAACTATTCAATGAACTGCTGATAAGACAGTATAAATTGGCTTGTTTATAAACAGCTGTTTTGATCGCTTTATTTACTATTTCGTTGTTATTTTGCAACCAACATGGCAACCCATAAGACCCTATGTTAAAATTTTTCAACTTTTAAATTAGATTTTCAAAAAAAATTGAGTTTTTACACAAAATACAACTATATGGTTGTACTTAAAAATCAAAACTACACCTAAATACAAACTTTCTTTGAATTCGTTAGAGCCGTTTTCGAGATCCGCGACAGATACAAAGATAGGTATAAAGATAGATACAAGAATTGCTCATTTAAAGTAACTAGCTGACCCGTGCGAATATTTCGCATGTTAGGAGTAGGCCTAGTTAACTGATTTAATAGATTGATTTAATTAAGTAAATTTCTTTTAATTTGAACGATTGCGTCCCATCTAAAAAGTAAGAAACACATCTAAAAAGACAATTTCCATCTCCAATTATACGTTTCACCTCCATTACTATAAACAGAAAAACATAATTAAGCAACAGAAAAATTAAACATAACCTACTTCAATAAAGTAAATTACAACATAAACAAACCATATTATGATAATAAAACATGTGCTGTTATAATCAGCTGATCTTTGCTATTATATATGTCCAACAGAACTCCAGATGATAATGAAACATGAACTGTTATAATCAGCTGTTCTGTGCTATTATATTAATCAGTTGATCAGTAAATACAACGTTAATGAATAGAAAATATTTTAAATTTCTTTTTAAAAATATTAAATGAAGGAATAGTAAAATTTTAAGGCAAATATAGAGTTAATTACCTTTCATTTAACACAAACAGCATGTCAATCGGTCCAATAGAACTCCATACATCACTAGGAATAGGCTTAAAATTTTATCCCATGTTAAATTGCCATAAGAGATTTTAATTTCCGTTTTTAGAAACTTTAGTGGGGTAATAGCTGAAATCCAAGCAATATGGGCAAATATACAGACAATTACCTTTAATTTGGTACCAACTGCGTGTATATCGGTCCAGTAAAACTCGAGATCTCACTCGGATTACAAAAACCCTTTTCAAATTAATATATAGATAGGATTATGTTCCCAAGATTTAATGTTATATTAATTTAGAAAGGAAGGATTATTACCCGGTTAAAAAAGCATTTAGGAGCGATAAAATTTCGTGTGACTAAACTATTCATTTCTTAACTTCATGAAGAACTGAAATAATACTTAAACGTATGCTGCATGGTCAAACATCATGGGTACCAAGTGAAAAAAAAACATCTAATATAATTTCATTCGGTAGAAAAACCTGGTAACCTCGTGTGGGGAGATAGCTTCAGCTGATAAGAACCAGGCAGTATCCACGAGCATTCCCACCTACTCGAAATATTTAGATCTACCTGTAATATTTCAAAGATACCAGGATAGTTACACTGGTGAGAAAAATGATTAGATCGTAAAGACAGTTCAAGTTGGGTTATGTTTGTGTCCGCTTATATTTTTACTTTATATATAAACTAGGTCTTTATGGTATTTAAAAAATAACCTTTGGCAATTCCAAAGGTTATTATGTTATGTACTACTCTTACCATATCTAAAACGAAGTGTACTCGCTCAGCAAGTCACGACTTACACTTTTAAAACAATTACGAAAAGAAAATGAATAATCAGGCAAATGAAAATCCCTAGTTTAAATCAGTTCATTAAAATAGTATTTATTTGTCTACTAGTGGACCCAGCAATGCTTCGCTATTGCTTGATTCAGTTTAAAGAGTAGTAAAGTTATTCCATTTCATTACATCGACTTAAGTAATCGAATTGCAAAACGGTTTTTATGCCGCTTAAGACTATACTACACAAATTTAGATTTGTAGTTTGTAAACCTTTATAATAATACAGTAAACTTTTGTTTGCTTTTACCTAATCTAAAAAAACTGATAGTTGTGACGAATTGTAAAAAACCTGATTCTAAATTAGCCCAATTGGTTGCAAATAAACGTGTTTCGGTTCATTGTAGGCCTAACCTAAAATTATGTTCAGTTTTTGATCCAACAGCCAATGTTTGAATTGATTTTAATTATATTAAGCATTTTAGTTGATTTTTGTTTTGTTTGTTTTAAGTTGGTCAATCTAACTTAAAAAAGCTGTTGGTTTTGAAGAATAATAAACTGATTATAAAATGCTAAGTAAAGTTGCTATGGTAATGAATGTAAACAAACATGTGTTACTAAGCATTTTATTAGAACAGCTGTTTTCGTTGGTTATGGTTTTGAGTCCTTACAAAAGAGGCTGTTTAGTTTTTCCAAATTTGAAACTTTTTCGGGAAACTTTTCACATTTTTCTTTATATAAAAACTAGTTCGGACTATTACGAACATTTTAAAACAAAAAAATTGCCTAATTGGTCCATCCTTTCTCAAGTGATGCGCTTACAAAGGAACAGCAATTAATTGTATTATATAGATGTGGAAGATATCTAGCTACATTGCTAACTCCTCTATTGTATGCAAACATCCTGCAATTCACCCTAAAACTCTTTCCCTACTGCGCATGCGTCAGGATCTAGGTCACCGCTAATATCCCTACTAGCCAACTCTGATCCAAGTGCCTCTGTCCAGCGGAGCGCTCTAATTATGATAAAGTTTAAAACAATGCATTTTTCATGAAATGTTTCACAAGTTATATCTTTGAGGAGAAGATATGTCTTACATAAAAACGGGTTTCACTCGTAACATTTCAGTTCCCAGCCATTCCAACTTAAATAATTCGACCACGCAGCTGAACCGCTGACGTGAGTTGAGCAAATTTCCAAAATTAAGTTTATATTCCTATGTTTTAGGGTGTCAACCAACAATTTGTGGAATGGGTCTATTCACGACGGTGCTGAATAACTGCAAAACGTTGCACACGCCATCCCGCATATTATGAGTATCTTCAATACAAAAAGCATTGCGTGCTTCGTACGCCATTCCAAATATTGGGAGTATTTTCAATACACAATGCATTGCGTGCTTCGCACGCCAACCCCACTGTAAAATCCGCAACATAGCTTTTTTTTGGGGAACCAAGCGAGTTATAAAGTCGCTTAAAAAACAAAATGTGCAGAACAGTTTCCTACATTTATATTTTTAGAAAAAACTTCCAAAAAATTCATTCTCGTAGCAAAAATCTAAAAAAATACAGTAGTTACTTCCGGTCAAAAAACGTGCTTCCGGTTGTTGGACTTTTTTGGCTAACGAACTCATCCGATCGACGTAGACAACCAACATGTGTACCAAATTTGGACCAAGTCAGACGTAAAATGCGACAGCTAGAGTGCGAAAACATTTATTTTTATATATGTACAAATACTCATATATACATATATATATACGATTTTTAATGACACCCCTGTTCTGGGGACCATGATCGATGCTCATTTACTACTCCCGACCTTGGGTCTCACCATAAGGACCTCTGCAATAACTCATTTTCCTATGGAAATTCGCTAATAACATAACAATTGAGACATTTTTCGGGCATCCCACATTGTAAAGTGTCGTGTCAAAAGAAGAGTACAGAATTAGTTCTCACTTTGCGAGCTGAGGTTCTGTCGTGCAAGCCATGTTAATTAGACTCGGTGGTTCATCAAGGGTGTCGCAAAGTGAATTGACGCTACAAGTAGCCTTGCAACACGATCAAGGCGATATTATATTTCAAAGCATTTTGATTCAAAGCATTTGGTTAGCTTAAGTGTTGTAAGGTGAAATTACAAAATCACTTAAGGTGCCTTTGTGTGTTTACTGGCAAATTTCAATAGGAAAGCAATTTCCTACAGAGTGTTCATTAAGTCTCTTTAACCCCCTTTATTATTTTTGTTATTGAAAATAAGTTAAGGGGGTCAGCGTCGCCTGTCTAAGCAATGTTAAATCTTAGGAAATGTAGGTACATTTTTCTCTATAACGCATATTTAAAAAAATCAACTTCGCAAGAAATTGTAATGATTGAAGTTGTAAACATAACCTCAAAGTATAATCTACTCTGGGTTTTGTTTAAGTATTACAGATGATGGGTGAAATCAGCTGTTATATTATGTTACTCACGTACGCACGTACGGACGTATACTCGCTTTTGATAGGAGTTAATTGTAAAGAGGTAAAATTTGTTTGTTTGTTTGTAATCTCTGACGAAAAATAGTTTTACTAATAAAAAGCTGCACTATACCTGAGTAACATAGGCTATAATTCATTTTGATAAAAGCATTTTTTGTTTCAATATTTGTAAATTCAGTCGGAAACAATCTTAGGTTAGGCCCAGACTGATGAACTAACACATGTTTTTACATTTATTACCATAACAACCAATTGAATAAAATAACAGATAAAACAGTTGTTCGATCCAATATTTCCATAAACAGCTGATTTCAAACTTTGAAGCAATTATTTGTATTTCTAACTTTTATGTTAGGGTTTTATTAAAGTGTAGACCTGAGCCTTGCTGGTTCTGTTAACATTTATTATAACTGTTGTTATAAAATACATGAAATAATTTGATTTGAACATTTAACATTATTTACCATCGTAGCTTTGGGGTTATTATTAATCCTACACATTTATTATAAAGAAAACATAACATGATTATGTGTATAGAAGGTTCCAACGTGGTTAGCGAGCGGAGCACGCAGGGGTTTCCCCTAGTATAATATAATTTATTTAATATTATCGTACTTGTCACACAAAACGAACTGGCAGTACTACGTTTATCTGGCCTATAACAATAAACGTAAACATTTAAGCATGTCATTAAATGATTAAATTTTAACTACATAAAAAAAACACTAAAATAATGTACTCCATTTTAAATAAAATGTACATGGAACGGGAAAACGTAGACACAAACAGCGCTCGTACCGGTGGAAAATGCAAACAAAATGACGTGTTCAACTCAATATACCTTGATAATTTGCAATTAAATTGATTAAATACACGTCACTGTTGACATTAATAACAAAGTTATAGCAGAGGGGAGTGATTTAATAACATTATTCGAGATCGTTTATTTCGTTGAACATAGAATCGATATATGATGTGTATGTATAGAAAATACGATTATTAACACTCTGCCGGATATGTCGGTCATTATGACCGTCGTTGGAAGCGGTCTGGTACGTACAGGTGCTCCCTCTAGGGATTTTTTTAAGTCACGTTTTTCTAAACTTATCGTTCTAAATGACGTATATTATAATTCTTTTTCAACACGGTTTATTTTTTCTAGTTTTGAAATACTTCCTTATATGCATATGTATATATTCCTTATAATATTTTATCTTTTTTCACTGAAAATTTAATTATACAAAGTGGAATCAATGTGACTATTCCAAATGCTTTGCTTTAAAACCATAGAAGTGGCAGACTACATCGTCTCAGATTGCAGCAACTGTACAATTGTCCCCTTTTAGTCAACACTACTTGTATTGAATATTTCACCCACTAAAAATGATCCAATCTCAATAAAACCAAAATCATTGGAAAGGTAATGTTTCAAACTTTAATATTTGTATTTAAAATTTCTTTCTAAAACGTATATTTACGTATGTAATCAACGTATTAAAATTGTAGTTTTCTAAACAGCTAATGCCGCGTGAGAAAACACAAAGAAATTACTTAACTTTGTCACTTCTCTAAGGCTCAATATCGTTCGACAGAATTGTTTTGAAAATAATATAAAGATACCTTTGGATTCGTCAAGATTTGAACTTTCTAACTGCCTTCCAATCAGTCGTCACTCTTGTAGTTCCGCAAATATAAAGTTTTCTATAAACCCATGCAATTGGACAGTTTTCAACCAATGAGAAAGCACATTTAGCAATCGAAATATCTATTACATAATTGTATGGATATGTTTATAACGATTTGAAGACAAAACTTCAATATTTTGTTTCGTTTAAAGTAAACCAAGTTTACCGTTACTATTTTATTCATACAGTTTTGGGAAATACAGACATTCGTTGAATTAAATAGGCAGAGTTCCTACGGTCTCGCAATGCGTTGTCCAACTGTATAGGCCGGCAGTATATGTTTAGGATGCGTCCGTGAGATGTTTGATCTAATTTTGTGATTCAAATAAAACAATGTGAAATAAGTTTATAAAATAATAAATTTCAAGTATATAGTTCAATTATATGATTTATTCCCTACATTTTGATATAATAATATTTAATTTTTTGGGCCTAAATTACTATTCAAACTAGGCCTAGTTTTGTTATCAGTCTTGTAGTAGGAACATAAAAGCTGGTAATTTCAAAAATAGAAATTTGAAATTAATGTATATTTTTATGTACTAATTTACAACTAATTTTCAAAACTTTTGTACACTTTGAAAGAAACAATTTTTACTACTTTTTATGTAAGCCTAAATTTGAACTTTTTCCTTTCGTTATTGAACATTTTTTGTTTCATGGGATAATAACTTTTATTATTTTTTTATGTCAATAAATTTTTTAATTTCATATATAAATTCTTTTGACCTTTTTCTATGAAGAAGCCATGGAACACTTTTGGGTTGGGATAGAATTACTATTTTTGGGAAATTTTTGAATAAAATGCTTGCAAAACGGCAAAATTTCTAAAAGTTTTAACACTGCCACTTCTAGGGTTAAAAAATTCTCAAATTAACAATTTCACTTAAATCGTGTGATTATTTATCTAAATCATGTTTCTCAACAATGTATTCAGTTGTTAAATACAAACAAATTATTGAAGAGTTTGAAATTCCTCAAAAAACTAACGACAACCGTGTTTGTTTTTAACGGTCATTATGACCGCTCTTAAGTAATGTTCTGAGTAGAGGGTTAGTTGTTTTTTTTTACCTAAAGTCTGCTTATAGACCAGGGAAATTATATCAAAATCATCCAGAATAACTAAATATTTTTCTACAGCACCGATCGAGATGCGGTTTACGACATTGTATTCGCAGAAGTCTCAGGAAAAAAGTCAGGAAAAAATTTATTTTTCAATTGCAGATTCGGAATTCTCAAAACCCCTGAATACAAATTTTGATAAGTTTTCATGAATTCAAACAATTTTTATAAATTATGGGAAATGATGCACTTTTAGATGCACTTTATGCATGCTCAAAATGCACTTTTTGTCTGCCAACAAGGTATTATATGTAAACTTTTTTCCTGACACTTCTCCGAACACAATGCCGAAAACCGCATTTCGATCGGTGGTGTAGAAAAATATTTAGGATTTATTGTCTAACTTCCCTGGTCTAGTAGCCTATGGTAGGAGAAAATAAAGTGCATAGCGTAGAGGAGCGTGCTACGATAACACACTATAAATGGTGTCCATCTTTTTTAAAAGATTTGAACAATGATTCTTTTATCAATCATTTTGGACCTTTATTACACTACGTCAAAGATCTATGTCAAAGAAGGCGCTTTTTTTTCATTGTTGAACATAACTACAGAATTGTTTATTTTGGCTTTTTTTAATTTGTTTGGATATCAAATTAAAATGGACGATGAAGTATTCTATACTTGTGCAACTACACTGAGTGCTATCACGTTATTATCACTTCTTTTGAAAGTGAAACATTGGCTTCTAAGTCCATTTATTTTATTTTTCATGTCTTGAACTGTGCAACCAGGTTTCACTATGTTTATATAATCTGCAATGTTTTGATAAACTTTTTGTCTTTTGTTTCTATTTTTATACTCTGAATGTTTTAGGTTGTACAGATTTTCATGTAATTCATATTCATAATTGAACAATTTTGTTGTGTCTACAGTCCAAGTGTACTTTGTAGCCATTTCGTTGTTTAGCTCAATAACTTCAACAAATCAAATTTAGTACCTATCTCATCAACTTTTATAAAAGGTAATGCCAACCTGTTACATTTTATAAAAGAAATATATTATAAAAGATGGCCTATAACACCATCAAAGATCTCTGTCAAAGAGCTTTTATAAAAGATATTTTATAAAATATTTTACAGTGTAATACAGGCAATAAGACAATGAATGCTAGTGACAACTCAGTTATGGCCCACCTGTATTTTGCTAATTACGGCCATTATAAGACTTATATCATTTGGGACTTGAAAATAATCAGTAACCAATTCTTTATAAAAAATGTGCGATCTTTTTTGTTTATAAGCCTTAATACTTGCAAAGATTGTTAAAACAAAACAAAATAATCTGTTTCCCGTATTACAAAAAAATCTGTTAAAAGTACAACACTAATCCTGCGTGATCCCAGGTAGGCGTAATCCTTAAGGAGCTATATTTCTGACACACGAGAGGGACGCGGATCCAGGTTTCGTTTTGGGGCCATTAATTTTACTTAAAACTTTTGTTAGCGTCAACATTTATTTATGGCGGTTAGGCAAATAAATTCTGGCCGCCGTAAATCAGACGCGGCACGGTGTTTGTCATTGCGGGATTGTGGGGTCACTATTTCTGTACGGATTACGAGCGGGATGAAAGTGTCAGTATTGTATTACTCCGCGGTACCCAGGCGACAACAATGTTTATTCGAAGGCCGGAGGATATATTTATTGTTATGTTTGTTTTTAAATGAAGTTGAATAGCTTAGGGGACACCCGTGCGTGCTTCGCACGCCCAATCGAGATTGTGAGCTAATTAATTTAGCATAAGGTAAAACATCATAAGGTAAAACATTAGGTAAAACATCATATTACTTTAAATGAACAATTCTTGTATCTATCCTCGTATCTGTCGCGGATCTCGAAAACGGCTCTAACGAATTCAAAGAAATTTTGTATTTAGGTGTAGTTTTGATTTTTAAGTTGTATTTCGTGTAAAAACGCAATTTTTTGAGAAAATCTAATTTAAAAGATGAAAAATTTTAACATAGGGTCTTCTGGGTTGCCATGTTGGTTACTAAATAACAACGAAATCTATACTAATATTATAAAGAGGTAAAGTTTGTTTGTTTGTTTGTTTGTATGTAGGGGGTAATCTCTGGCACTACTGAACCGATTGAAAAAATAGTTTTACTAATAAAAAGCTACACTATCCCTGAGTAACATAGGCTATAATTCATTTCGATAAAAAATTTTTTTTATTTAAATATCTATAAATTTAATCGGAAAAATTCTTAGGTTAGGACTAGAATGATAAACCAACACATGTATTTACATTTATTACCATAGCAACCAATTGAATAAAATAAGAGATAATATATATTATTTGCTCCAATATTTCCATTAACAGCTGATTTCAAAATTTGAAGCAATTATTTTTGTATTTCTAGCTTTTAGGTTAGGATTTTAAAGAGAAGACCTGAGGCTTGCTGGTTCTTTTAACCGTTATTATAACTGCTTTAAAATATAAGAAATAATTTAAATTGAACATTTAACATTATTTACCGTCTTAGTTTTGAGGTTATTATTAATCGTACAACTTTATTATAAATAAAACATCACATATGTATTTAGAAGGTTACGTTGGGGGTTGGCGTGCGGAGCACGCAGGGGTCTCCCCTAGTAGTAAATAAAGCGATCAAAACAGCTGTTTATAAACAAGCCAATTTATACTGATTTAGCACGTTGGAAATAGAGTGGAATAGAACTGAGATTGAGTATTATCAAAAATCAGCTGTTCATTGGATAGGTTTTAATTACTGTTAAAAACAAGCTAATTTATACTGTTTTAGCACGTTGGAATTATAATAAATTGGGCCTGATTTAACAATTTATTTTGTCAAAAAAAAGGTAAACTTAGCAAAGATTATAATAGTAAATTTTGTAATATAGGCCTGGCTCATTTCTGAAACATATTATTGAGGTTATGTTAATCCTGCAATAATGTTTACTGTATTTTAGGCCTGGTTTCAAAACTTTAGTTGACAGAAGATAGTAAAACTAGGGCTAAATCATAATGAAAGCCTCTCACGTTTCTAAAGTATGTATTTGAGGTTATAATTAATCTTGCAATCACTGTTGATATATTTAAGCCTGGTTTCATAATTTTAGTTGGCAGAAGATATTAAAACTAGGCCTAAAATCGTAGTGAAAGCTTTTCCAACTGCGAGCGAAACGAAGCAGCCATCTGAGGCCGTAGGCCGAATCGGGGTTGGAACGCGAAGCGTCCAAGGGCAGAGTCCCTAGTTGTCTTTATACTACAGGGTGACACAAAAACCTTATCGGGTTGTATACATTGCAATAAATCACAAATTTTCAGTTCTTTTTTTTTTTTGAATTCGGTTAGTTTAGTCGCAATCCGCCATTTTTTTTACAAAAGATTACTGCAACTCCAGAAACAGATAAGATATTGAGTTCGAATTCGGTGTATGCGTTCTGTATATTACGAAGTGTACCAAACACCAAGAATTTATGTCCAAAACTTGCAAAATGGCGACCATGCAAATGTTTAACGCGGATTATCCTGAAAACCGTTAACTTTACAAACAACGTACAAGACTTTGCGCGGACTTGATCATCCTCTTCGGGCTCCTCAACTGTTCATCTCTCTAAGGAAAATCCACTTAAGAACACCAGGACACACGAGACCCACTGAACTATTCCATCGCAGCTACTACAGGACGAATTACCTCAAATCGGGCCCAATTCAAGATTCCATAGTTTGGGAAATTCCGTCTATGCTGAGGTCGACTTCTTCCGTGACAGTTTTCCTTGTTTTAAAAAGAAAGTAAAATCTACCCTCATTATTCATTGGCTATTGTTTTCCGCCCCGTAGGCCTACATCTTATTGTTATCTGCACTAATCTGTTGTCCTTTCCTGTTACGTTTGATTGTATTTTTGCTGTTATGCTATCCATATTCTATTCTACATCCTATATCTGTTATGTATATTATATGTTATGTTAACAGAGGTTTATCGTTTCTAACCGTTGTTTAGTTGCATTGGTGTATTTTGTTATATCTGTGTTAATCATTGTAATTTTTTGTTTGTTTCTGTTCTTGTTATATTTATTACTCTCATGTATATCTAAGACCATTTTATGTATTTAACCCACCATCTATATATATATATATATTTAAGCGAAATACCACTCACTCACTCATCACGATTTCTCAAAAACTAAAGAACGGATTGAAATGAAATTTGGTATGTAGCTTCCTCTAGGGTCATAAGTGCTCACTAAGTAAGGGTTTAAAAAAATTAGAAATTTTAGGGGGGTTTGGGGGGATTAAAGTTATTAAATCACGATTTCTTCAAAACTACCGAACGGATTGGAATGAAATTTGGTATGCAGATTCCTCTAGGGCCATAGGCGCTCGTTAAGAAAAGGTTTGAAAAAATTCGAAATTTTAGGGGGGGGTTTGGGGGATCAAAGTTATTAAATCACGATTTCTTAAAAACTACCGAACGGATTGGAATGAAATTTGGTATGTAGCTTCCTCTAGGGCCGTAGGTGTTCACTAAGAAAGGGTATGACAAATTTCGAAATTTTAGGAGGGGTTTGGGGGTATCAAAGTTACTAAAATCATAATTTCAGATCTTTTATTATTATGACAATAGTGTTTTTATTATTTAAGATCTATATATGTAAAAGCCAAATACCACTCACTGACTGAACACTTAAAAATAATACAATTACGTTAAAAAGACTGAAAATACCAACCACCACGGGCAACGCCGTATGGGTCAGGTAGTTAATAAATAACAGACAAACATTTTGTGGGTTACAGTAACACAGAGTTTAACTTCATTGTTGGTGCAAATTACTATACTTGGCCTATACTTTGTTAACCCCATAAAACTAATGGAAGTGGTTTTAGAGTTACCCTTTGTGTATTAAATAGTTCTATACCATTTGCTAGACAGTTAATCATGTTAAAAACATAGATTACTTTTGATTTTTGGAACGAAGTTCCTTAACGCGGGTTGCAGTAGGAGTTAATAAATAGAAAATGTAACGCGTAACGAAAAAAAGTGTTATTAATTGGTTTCTATGGCAATGGCGAATATGAAGTACGAGTAACGAAAAAGCGTTACCAAATTGGTTGCTATGACAATGGATGTAAATACATTCAAGGAACATGTGTTTCGGTTCATCAATTTGAATCAAATCGGTTCCGTCCGGCGCTGAAATACATTCAGTAAACATACAATGTTGGTTCATCAGTCTAGGCGCAACCTAAAATTATTGCGTGTATATTTAATTTATTTTACCCGCCTTAACGGCAACATACACACGATGATTTTAGGTTAGGCCTAGACTGATGAACCAATATTTTATGTTTATCGAATGTATTTACAATGAATGGACATTTAACTGTGTTTACCAGCTTAGCTTTGATGTTATAATTAATTCTACACCTTTATTTTAATAACATTAAACGTATGGAAGTGAGTATTTGTATTAAAAAACTAATAATAAACGGCAATTGAAAGATTAAAATTACGCGTGTAAGTTGCCGTTAAGGCTGGTAAAAGAATTGAAGAAAATGCGTGATGAACTTCACACGACCGCACACATTTACTTTTTATTTTATAGAAATTTACAATTTTCCGAGTATTTTCATTCGCCGCCATTTTGAAACCGATTATTGGAGAAAGTTGATTTTTTTTAACCAGGTATTTTTATTCGCGAGTAACCTGCTAAATTTTAATTCAGTCTATTAAGTTTTAATAGGGATAGTAAAAAAACTAAATCTCGGATTTCTTGTAAAATAAGCGTTTTTGGACATACTTTTCTAGGCAGTTTATCTTTTATTTTAACCCTTGTTTCTGCACCCTGAATTCAGCCTATATTTAGTTCTATACAATTCAGTTCTTTCCTAATAATTCACCATGATGGAGTCACTTTAAAACATTTTAGAGAATTAGAACGTGTATTCTCTACATTAGGAAGAGAATACATTTTCATTGTTAAGTAGTCAGCATTTCCATTCTTGCTTCTATTTATCCAATATACCTGAACTGAGTAAAATATTGCAACTGTAAACATTAGCTTGGAGTTGCGACTGCGAAAACAACGCTGGCAGATACGGCCAAGCAAGTTTATTTACATTTGTCCTGATCAAAGCGAAATACAGGATTGCCAACATCAATAACGTTAAGCAAATATTATTGTTTGCGAGCCAGTCAATTTTATAAATCCCGGAAACATTCATTTCACCTTCTGTATTATAAATTTTCTAAATGCAATTAAATAATAAAATTATGGTGCACGATGTAATCTGTGGTCTATTGGTATGAATAGAGAAAGTTTGATTGTATTATGTGAACACCGTTTATCATCCAGTTAGTGGAGGCATACATAAATAAATTTTTCTTCTGTGAAAACTACACAAAATATAGAGTGCATAATTATTAATTTTTCTATTCGTGAAGATGTGTGTGACCATAAATTTGAACGTACTATCTCACTGAAGGCGGGAAATCAAATATTAACAATCTAAAACAAGTATTACAGAACAAACAACAAAACAAAAACTTTGAATATGTGTGAATATAAGACCAACATGTGATACGATGTATTTCAAACTGATCAAATGGACCTAGTGAAGAGCAAAGTTGGCATAATTTGATTAGCGATTGGTGTTTGAATTATGATATAGTATGCGATTGATAGTGATGACTGAAGGTACTTGGTAGAATTCCATATTCAATTAAATAAACGGTACCAGATAACTGCCACATACTTTCTCCCAGTTGAAACTCTTCCCAAGAGTAACATAGGAGGTGGTTATTTTCCTTTTTGGTAAAACCCCTTAAAAATCAAAAATTTGAAAAAATTAAAAACACACCTGGAGATATTCCAGAACTACACCTACATACCATATTTCATCAAAATCGGACCGTTGGTATGGTCTCCAGCTCTGTACACATCCTAACAGACACACGGACAGACATCACCAAAAAAACACTTTTTGGGTTCAGGGAGCACAAAAACTAATAATTCCACTATAAATATTTTTGGGTTCAGGGAGCACCAACACAGATAATTCCACTAAAAAATTTGTTGGGGTTCAGGGAGCACCAAAACAGATAATTTCACTAAAAATTAAAATTCGCAAATTTGGACGAAAACAATACTTCCCCCATATAGGGTGGAGAAACAAACACAATCAGTCTGTATAAGCTGCCTCGTCAATGCCGTCACGGCCAAATCATAGTCGGCAAAATTCGAAAATAAAAATTGTAGAAATTTAAAAAAATTGTTTCTGTTTTTTAATTGAATATAGTAAGCCTTTTTCTTTGTTTATATTCGCTATTACCTAACCGAAAAAAAACTGTTGATTGTGAAGAATAATTACTTTATTCTAAATTTGCCAATTTGGTTGCTTTGGTAATAAATGTTTTCAAGAAAAGTAAGTTGGTTCAGTGCAGGCCTAACCTGAAATTCTGTTAAGGTTATAATCTAAATCAGCTGTTTTATTTCGTATGATGTAACAAAAGACGGTTAACTTGGAAGCCTTTTTAATACGCTTTTATTAGCTTGGTATGTATCTATGTAACGGAATCTTTTAACGTGATTTTCACCCCCTTCAAAACGTCAGATTGATTTGAAACTTTGCACACTTATCAAGGACCGATGACAATTCAATATTAATTTTGTTGGGTGTAGTAAGTGAGCACTGATCATGGTCCCCAGAACACGTTTTCGGGTGTCATTAAAAATTTTATATACAGCAGGTGATTCATGACGATATTCAGAAACTTAGGGAGCTCATTAATTTTGTTGGGTGTAGTGAGTGAGCACTGATCATGGTCCCCAGACTAAAAATAAGAAAATAAATAATAGTTCAAAAAAGTAAAAATACGCTTTAAAAGCAAACCGAACTAAAAATTAAAAAATAATTGTAAAAAAACGTAGGGTGCGTTGTACTATATGTTTGTAATAACTATACTTTTATAAATATCTACCAATGAAATACGTGTAACATTTGATGAAAAGCACTCCACGCTTTTTTTGCAATTATTTTAAAATTTTTAGTTCGATTTGCTTTTAAAGCTTATTTTTTTAGTTTTTTAAACTATTATTTATTGTGGATTTTTCTTTGTGTTATTATTTTGTTAGCCTAATCTAAAAAAGCTGTTGGTTGTGATAAATAATTAAATGATTTAAAATTTGCTAAGTGATTGATGTGGTAATAAATGTAAATGTATTCAACAAACAGGAGTTGGTTCGGTATAGGCCACACCTAGCATTGTGTTGCTAAGCTTTTGAATCGAGTCATCTGTTTTTTTACCGTTTTCAACTCTTAAAATCGATATTTTGCAAAATCCTTTCTCAGTTCGCCTCTAAATAGTAGGACGAAGGTACCCTGCACATTTTGAGACTAGCTATCATAGTTTTGGCTGTACGTTGGTTATGGATCAGTAAGTCTGGACTTTTTCTTCTATATACAGGGTGACTATTTTAAGTGTCCCACCATTGGTATATCAGAAGCGACAAGATTTACAGGAAACTTTAAATGGGGGACTTCACCTACTATTTAGTGGCCATTAAAAATATGAATTTGAAATTTCGATAATATGCCGCCATTTTCCAATATGGCGGCCAACTTTCGAATTTCTTTTGGAAACCCTTTCTTAATTATAACTTAAAGCATGTTTTCAAAGTTCCTCCATCTTCATAAATACATGCGTGCGCACATAAATACATCTTCTACACAATACACAGTGGTTGCGTTAGCGATTTTTTAACAGAATTAAGTACGTTTTTTGTATAAAATAAAGTAATTACGAAATTACAACAGCTTTTTGACATTACATTGTAAAACATATTGTACTTTTAGTAAAATTTTATTGTTTGCAAATTGAAAATAAGCCTCTTTAATAATTGTTGAAATAAAAGTTTCTGAAACTTTCAGCGCTCCTAGCGGCTTAACGGTTGAGTTTATCAAAAAAACACCAAGATTAAAAAAGTCTTAAAATTGCATGTAAAATCCAAATCAGTCATAACAAATGGGAGTTTCCATAAGAAATTCGAAAGTTGGCCGCAATTTTGGAAAATGACGGCATATTTTCGAAATTTCAAATTCATATTTTTAATTGCCACTAAAAAGTAGGTGAAGTCCCCCATTTAAAGGTTCCTGTAAATCTTGTCGCTTCTGATATACCAATGGTGGCACACTTAAAATAGTCACCCTGTATACAGATGTTCGTAATTTATTAAAATCGCGCTAAACTAAAACAATACCGACCGGTATTTCCTTTTCACACCCGACACGCATGGACGTACTAATAAATACGTTAAAAACACAATCTCTTGATAGTAATAAATCAGAAAACACACAGCCCCATTATTCTCTCGTTAGTACGGCGTCGCCGACGTTAAATGCATTATTACCTTATCTAAAACTCTTTGCTAATGAAGCCGTAGATTACTGTAATACGTTCTTTATGAATTATTCTACCCCGCAAGTGTGACAACAACAATTACGCAAATGATTTATTTGTTCAACGCGTGACAGTAATTATACGTCCGAGTCTGCGCAGAACGATCGACGCGCTGATTAGGCGAGTGATTTATTGACGTTTGCGATAGTGTTTATCTAGTAATCGGAATGGTGGTGGTGTTTTTTTATTCGCAATGAAGTCATTGTTGCCTCAACCGGTGGAAAAAAGTATCTACAGGCTACCGCGCAAGTCTTGAAGTTTTATACGATAATTTCAAGTCAAACTTAAGGCTCTTGAACATGAGCTTGAAAGTAATTGAGACTCCGCGATAGTTTTAAATCAGCGATCAAGGAATACTATATAGACTGGCAAAGCCCATGCACAACGCATTGCGGGAGTTGAAGCCGACCACGCCCAATCATAGGTGAAAACACCGGATTCTCTGTCCTCGACCGGTACACATTTTAATTCGCCACGTTTCAATAACACCGTTTAAACACACACTTTGTGTTGACATAAAATTCTGAAATTTTAAAATATTGCTTAAAACACTATGACCGTGCTGACGGTATCAAACAAAAATAGAAAAATATATTTTATGTAGCGGGAAAAAATATAAAACAAAGAAAGTCAACGTTGTGTTTAAACATATGACATGAAATTTAGGCATAGCGAGAAAGTTTTGTATTTTTGGGGCAGGTGATTTGTCAAAGCGTAAAAGTTGTTGGAAATCAACCAAAAAATAAAAAATTATCTTTACATTTCTTTGTAAAATGCTTAGTTTAGCCTGTAGGCTGTGAGTGGTATAGTGACGAGTTGGTTTGATTGTTTTGTGAACCGGCGCGCTAATCAACTGTAATCTACTGTATCCACAAGTCTTTGTAGTGCTATTGCTGGTTCGGTACTTATCGGTTAACGAGAACCCACTCATTTAGACACGGTTATTAAATCAAACAAACTAAATATCACATGATTTGTTGCTATAGACACGAATGACTGTTTATAGGTTAGTTTGTTTTGATTTAAACAATCAAATATAGGTTTGTTTGTACATTTACAGTTATCTACAGTTATCTTGTTTGTTCAAATATGAGTGATCGTATGTTAATATGGGACTTACCCAGAACCGAGGAAGAAGCTGTTTCTTTCCTTCAATCTAAAGAGTTGTTGCCGGTTACAAAACAGTGTGAGAATGGGCATGAAATGCATTTATATTTCTTCAAAGGAAAACCATTTTGGAAATGTAATATTAATCAGTGTAGAAAAAAATTAGGCATCCGTACGGATACTTGGTTTGTTCGTAGCAGACTTCCTTTTGTGACAATAGTGCGTTTTATATACTGTTGGTGCAAGGAACTGAACTCTTTAGCGTGGTGTGAAGAACAGTTAGGAATGAGCTACGAGACAACTGTTGACTGGAATAACTATATTAGGGAAGTGTGTGCTTTCGCTATCGAATCCCAAAATCAAGGCAAGATAGGAGGTGAAAATCTTATTGTGGAAATAGATGAAAGTCTGTTCACTAAACGCAAAAATAATGCGGGTCGTGTTTTGCCTCAACAATGGGTTTTCGGCGGACTATGTCGAGAAACCGGAGGTCGTTTCTTGGTAGCAGTTCCAAATAGAAGTGCAAAAACACTTTTAGAACAAATTTCTAAATTTGTCGAACATGGTTCCACCATTATATCAGATTGTTGGAAAGGATACAATACTGATCAACTAGAACAAGCTGGATTTTCACACCTACAAGTCAACCATAAATATAATTTCATTGATCCTGAAACCGGGGCCCATACACAAAATATTGAAAGGATGTGGGGTTGTGCTAAATGGCGTAATAAAAGACAAAGGGGTACTGCCAGACACCACTTGGACAGCTACCTCGCAGAATTTATGTGGCGGACGACGGGCGGGGACGACCGCTTCATGCAGCTACTCCGCGACATCGTCCAGTTCTGGGTTGCAGTCTCGGAAAAATTATATTTTGTTATTTATATATTATAGGAGTGTTATTTTATATAATAAAATTATATTTAGTTTGTTTTGATTTAATAACCGTGTCTAAATGAGTGGGTTCCCGTTAACCGATAAGTACCGCTGGTTCTATCACTATTTATTGTACCATACATTTATGGTCCGAGTAATTATAATTTAATAAAAATTGTTAATATATTAAAATTGTATAATAAGAACAATAACAATGAGGAAACTGAATGAGTTATACAGTTTTGAAAGAAAACAACATTTTATTCAAAATTAAAACTATAAAACAATCCTTGCCCTAGAATAAAAAATAAAACCACAATATCCATCTTTAATTGCAATGTTGC
The DNA here is from genome assembly GCA_018207615.1 of Philaenus spumarius. Classification (NCBI taxonomy): domain Eukaryota; kingdom Metazoa; phylum Arthropoda; class Insecta; order Hemiptera; family Aphrophoridae; genus Philaenus; species Philaenus spumarius. The sequence continues at coordinate 19,566 of JAGFPH010004569.1, read as the reverse complement.
TAACTTTACTCACAAAAATATTCGCTAAATAGACAAAATTTAGAACAAATCAAAGAGAACTAAAAATATAATTCCAATCAAACTAATAACTACTAATCATTCTATTTACTCAAATACTATAAAAACTAGTCTGCAAACCTATAAAAACCTCTTTTCCTTAATTTGTTCACTTAAAAAACCCACAATCTGCATCTTAAATCACAACGTTGCTAACTGTACTTACAATGACGCTCGGAAGTAGCGGAGTCGGATGTTTTCATCCCCACCACTCTTAGGTGAATCGGCTTCAAGCCTTGCGCGACTTTGCCAGTCTATAGTATTCCTTGGTCGCTGATTTCTGCCTATCCGATTAAAAACAATCTCGGGATCCCGATTATTTTGCGGCTCATGTGCACCGGGCCTAACACTTGACAACCATTGTGACTGAGTTTATAATTGTCGCTGTTTTTCTACTAATACTCATCGTCCTACATGAATGGCACACTCGCTGAAAGAAGTTTGGATAACTTTGTATAGAGTAGGCTATGATTTTTTTAGTTTAAACTTCAATGCATTTATCAAACTTTACGCAGAAAATTTAAAGGTATATCCTTATGGGGTCAAAGAAAGGATATTTCCAAAATGTTATTTTAGAGCGTACAAATGGTGAACATTCAGCGGTTCACTCCCCTAAAACAGAGAACAAACTGCTAATCGGATCAAAAGATTGGCAACACACATTTGGTTACATTCATTACCACCACTACCAACTTAACAAATTTAGATTCAGTTTATTGTCGTTCACAAACAACAGCTGTTTTAGGTTAGATTAACAAACTAAAAGCAACCACAAACGTAGAATGCTTACGGTATTATAATTCACTTTACAGTCCCTAGTCAAAATTGTTGCTGTTTGCTACACACAAACAAAACATGTGTATACACATTTACAAGCTTGTTACATACATTAAAAAATTTTAACATTCTTACTTAAGCGGAACAGTGACATAAAATATAATTACATTATTAACAATATTAACAGGTTAATAAAATCGTTAAACAATTTTACTTGTTTTTGTATTGTGTTGTTGTGGTTTCGATTGTTTTTATTGTAATGTTTTACTGTTAGAGTAGAAAAATACGAAGCGTGTGATCAGGTAATTTATTAAGTTACCAATTAAAAATAATAATAAATAACACCACTGTAGGCTGCAAAAATAATTGAGATTGTTTTCAATGTCGCATGCGAGGTATTCAGTCTATTAATTCATAAATTGCAGTAAAACCGTACAAATGAGATAACATTGACCAATATCTGGAGCATTAAGGGTAGCTCTCTTGGCAGAGCATTACGACGGAAACGTAAAGGTCCTGGGTTCAAATCCCGGTCTTGGTCCATGTTTTTTCACTTGTAATTTAATTTATTTGACCCTTGCTGAGGAAGCGTGTAAGCAGGTAATTTATTACAAATTAAAAATAATAATGTCTGTTTGTTTGTACGAGCAATTTCGAGATCCAGCGGAAGGATTTTGCTGAAAGTTTGGGATTAGAGGCTTTTTGTCTAAAAAATCGATTGGTAAAAACCACTACCTCAGGAAAATTCGTACTATTTCTAAACAACTCATTTGAAAATTGAAAATTTTTAACATTGGGCTTATGGAGTTTAAAATCTGTACGTATTATGTTTATTGACTATAATAATAACAGTAATCAGCTCTGAGGATGATGACCATGTCGTCGAAATGTACATAAGGGTAACGTATTAAACATAACTTACAATTTAGTTGTTTAGTTATTGTTTTTGTTCCTTGTTTTGTGGTTCGGGGTTTTTATTCAAATCAGTATGAGTAATCAACTGTTTCTTATATAATTATTTCCATTATCAGCTGATTTCAAGCTTAAAACATTTTTTTTAGTTTCTAACCTTTAAGATAGGTTTTTGTGGGGAACGACATCTGTTGAAGTATTTTTATTTCGTATTAGAGTATAGGACAAACAGTTCATATGTTCTTAAGTTCGAAAAAATATTCATATTTATTCAGTATGCGATTTGTATTTACATACATTTTCCTAAAAAAAAAAAACAATAAAAAAAATACCCAGTAATGCTCGGTCGCCCAGGTACTAATATTGATATATCTTATGATTGAATAACATTTGAAAACTACGATTTGCTTTAGAGTTTGTATTTTTCAGTAAAAAAAAACTTAATAATCGATTCCTAGATTTGACCTCGGCTAAAGTGAAACTTTTTCAAAATGTTAACCTAAAATAATCATCCGTGTAGTGGAATTTATTAGTGAAAATCGTGTAATAGGTTACTTAAATCTACCACGCTTACATGGATGGCGGGTGAACAACGCAGGAGTCTCCTATGGTTAGCAAACGTATAATTGTAAATCTCAAAATCCACTCCTATAAAAGTGGGTGTACGTCCGTACTTACGTAAGTCACAATATAATATAACAGCTGATTTCACCCATCTGCAATATACTTAAACAAAACCCATCGTAGGTGTTTACAACTTCAACCAATAATATAATAATTAATTGTGAAGTTGATTTTTTCTTAAATGAGTTTTGTAGGTTATTATACGTTTATCAGATTTGCTTTGATTTTATAAAATTAATGTAATTACAAACTTTTATCATAAATACATTCGTTTTTACAAATTTAAAAAAGAGATACACATTCGTTTAACTTCGGAAACATTCGCTCATCTTCGTATAACATTAAGTGTGATAATTGGTTTATTCAACCCGGCATCCTATAACACACTAAACAGCAATATCTTTATATATAATACGTGAAGCCGTTTTTTGTAAACACAACTCCTCCCTTATTTCAGGACCAATTTTAATGTTTGAGGTTTCAAAAAATTCGTCTCATTTCGTAGTTTTGCAATAAGGTTTTAGATTTCAAAAATTCTTATCCTTAATGGCGTGAGCTAATCTCAAAGGTCGAGTTTTCCCCATAGTCCAGCTGATTTCATGGTTAAATAACGATGATTACAGTATTAAGAAGAAACTAACTAATACAGCTGCTTTGTGGAAGTAAATATTGATTTTTATAAGGGAGGAAATGAATTATTTATTCAAATCATAAAATTTACGAACTAATTTGTTTTGAACATTTAACATTATTTACCATCTTAGTTTTGAGGTTATTATTTATAACTTTTTTGTTAGGTTTTTGATTAAGTATAGACCTGAGCCTTACTGGTTCTTTTAACCTTTATTATTACTGCTGTTATAAAATATAAGAAATAATTTGATTTGAACATTTAACATTATTTACCATCTTAGTTTTGAGGTTATTATTAATCCTACACTTTTATTATAAATAAAACATAACATATGTTTTTAGAAGGTCGCACCGGGGGTTGGCGTGCGGAGCACGAATAGGTCTCCCCTAGTTGTATGTACATTTGCTGTCATTACCTTTAACTTAGCTATTAACCTTCATCCGATTGTTTTGACATTTGCACCATCCGAAAGAGAATTAAAAGGGCTACAAAAAATGTGTCATGACATTTTTTTCTAAAATTACGGTTTTTGAGTAATTTAGGTTTGAAATTTTCAAACAACCACCATTTTGAAAGTCATTATTTAATTTAATCGCTTATTTTTCTTGAGATGTATCATTGTTAGGTCAAACTTCATGCCAAGTTTGAACTCAATCAGTCAAACCGTTCTCTAGATAAGAATTATTTTGTACAAAAAAAATGGCGAATATCTAGAAATGAAGCGTTTTTGGGTCTTTTTTATATGCAATTTTTTCTTATTTTTACCCGTATTCCCCGAAGTTTGGCACTTTACTTATGGGACATCATGTATTTTGTAAATAACAAAGTTTTAACAAGTAGGCCTACAATTAGTAATCCTTATAATAATTGTGCACATTTACGGAGTTAAAAATCCCCTCAGCATAAAGTTTGTTTTTGAATAGTTTTTGTTTATTTTTTATTTGTGTAATTCTGGTGTGAATCTAATTAATCTGGCTTTGCTTTTTCACAGGGTTTACTCCTAAGTTAAGATAAAACACTACATTTGCAACAATGTACAACTGACTGACTCCTTATCAGCTGGCCGGTCTGTAGTCTTAATGTCAGCTGTTGCTTGTGACTCACATCTACCTTACCATTGTGTAGTTCGGCGCAGCGTCTTGTCTAAACTTCTGTCGTTAGAACCAAACAACTTTAGTTTCTTTACTGTTTGTGTGTTTACCGTTCTTAAAATATGCATAGTTTTGATTACAATAAGTGTTTAAAGTGTCGTGTGTAGTGAAATACTCTTTGTGTACAAGTTCGTTGGGCGATTTGTGTAAATTTTGAGGTTAGGTTTACACTTACGACGGAAAGGTAAGATTAACTAATATTATTTGGCGTTTGTTGGTTGTATTACATTTAAAACTTACTGATTATAATTTTTACTTTAATGTTACTGCACGTGAGTTTATTTTACATAATTTGGACAGTAAATCACTGTTCAGAAAACAGGTTCTATGAGTTCTTTTTAGGCCTAATTTATGCTTTATATAAGGGAAAGAATTGACAACTTCATTTAATTTATTGGAAGCAGTTGGTTAAGCAATCGAATTGCAAATGTTTTTGTATCAATTAAGAATAATATTACACAATTTTAGCTTTATGGCTTGTAGGAAGTGCATTTTTTTATTGGGGGTAGCTACCAGATTTTAATATCTTTGATTCTAGTCACCGTATTATCTAAACTCTAAACCGGATTACTAATATATGTAAAATGTGAAATTGTTAGTGAAATTAGTTGAGTAGTTTTTGAGCATAAGCCTATAGAAAAGTTTGTATATAAATTATGATTTAATGTTATGGGTAGTTATCCTATTTTATCTCTTTGATTTAAGTAATCGAATTGTACGTGTCTTTTATATCACTTAAGGTTAATACTAGGGCCTCTGCCCCTAGACGCTTCACGTCCCAACCCCGCTTCGGAATTCGGCCTCAGATGGCTGCTTCGTTTCGCTCGCAGTTGGAAAATTCGCTAAAGAATCTCGTTAATCTTTGTCTCGTTTGTACAGTACATAAGTTTGTAAAATTATGAAACCAGGCTTAAATATATTAACAGTAATTACAAGATTAATTATAACCTCAAATACATGCTTTAGAAACGTGAGAGGCTTTCATTACGATTTTAGTCCTAGTTCTACTATCTTCTGTCAACTAAAGTTTTGAAACCAGGCCTAAATAAAGTAAAAATTATTGCAGGATTAACATAACCTCAATACTATGTTTCAGAAATGAGCCAAGCCTATATTACAAAAGTGACTATTAGAACTTATCCATCTTTGCTAAGTTTACCTTTTTTTTTTTGACAAAATAAATTGTTAAATCAGGCCCAAATTATTCTAATTCCAACGTGCTAAAACAGTATAAATTATCTTGTTTTTTTCAACAGTAATTAAAACCTATACAACGAACAGCTGATTTTGGATAGTACTCAATCTCAGTTCTATTCCACTGTATTTCCAACGTGCTAAATCAGTGTAAATTGGCTTGTTTATAAACAGCTGTTTTGATCGCTTTATTTACTATTTCGTTGTTATTTTGTAACCAACATGGCAACCCATAAGACCCTATGTTAAAATTTCTCAACTTTTAAATTAGATTTTCTCAAAAAATAACGTTTTTTCACGAAATACAACTATATGGGTGTACTTAAAAATCAAAACTATACCTAAATACAAAATTTCTTTGAATTCGTTAGAGCCGTTTTCGAGATCCGCGACAGATACAAAGATACAAACAAAGATAAATACAAGAATTCATCATTTAAAGTAATAGGATTACACAATTTTAGCTTTATAGCTTGTAGGAAATGCATTTTTTTGTTGGGGGTAGCTACCCC
>JAGFPH010004568.1:55979-69281 GCA_018207615.1 Philaenus spumarius | reverse complement strand
CCGCTACTAATCAGTAGTGCCAACAAACGATTTGCATTTTTCAATTAGCCCTCCCTTTCTTAAATCACGGGTACAAGTGGAAGTGGTCGCCTACGGTTAGTTCAGTTTATTACTACGTGTGTAGGTGTCGCTAGTGTTCAAGAGTTACGCGACTCCTACGGGCCGTTTTGGGGCCGTTTGCCTGTTCCGTACAATTAGATCCCGGTAACGAGCGGCTACAATTCATATAGTAATTGTATAATGGTACTATAAACTACGGTTTACTTGTTGAAACGAGCGTTTTGATTGGTCGGGAATGTTACTTAATTAGTTAACGGGCCCGGTGGCGTAATAACTAACCGACAACCTTTACAGGCTGGCAGCGTAATAACAAACCCTACGCCTTATTATTACCTATGTTTTCCTTGCTTCGAGAATTATGGAACTACTAGATAAATATTTGTCAATACTATTGCAATGTCCCTCAACTAATTCTGTCCTACCGACAATTAAGTATTTTCTCTTTCTGTCTCATTATGTACGCATCCGTGTTTCTCTCTATCCTTGTCTCTGTCTTTTAGAATGAACGGAATCTGAATATTTAAATTAATGTTATATATTCTTTCTATTATGTAAAACAAACTCATGCCATTCACGCAAAAAACGCTGGTCCTACTGCTAATGCGTCAGGAACTAGGTCACTACAGTACTACCAAAACACCCTACCTCGATCCAAGTACATGTTATAATTTGTTTGCATTTACTTCGCTACGACGAAGGATGTTGAGCGGTGCTGGCAGGCATATATTTGAAGGAATTTGCTAAAAGTTTGTACGGTCGCAATGACCTTTCTACTGGACCAAAACTAATGGTGTTAGATTGAAACTGTTGGTTATGCAGAGATACGTCCTGAATAACAAGGTATTTAATTGTCTATCCCTTAAAGGCCAACATTTTAAACTTTTTTAGACAATCTATAATCGAACGATTCGTAGGTGACACTCAGAGATTAATTAATTATGTTTTGTTAAATTAAGGTTTTTTTTTTTGGAAGGGGAGGAATCTTCTTATAGAGACCTCTCAGCCAGCCTGAGAGGTACTGTGGGACTCGATCCTCTGCCGCGCAGACCCAATACCCACTAAACCATCCCCCTCTCCCCAAACTGCTCACAGGGGAGGAGTAACAGCGTCTATGGAATATCCCTAATGACTGTAAGAGTCAATCTGAAACATAACAAAATCTCATTATTGGTGTAGCGGTGGCGGTCTTGAAGATGTCTCAACTCGAGACCAGCAATCAACGGGATCTAAACAGCACTGGCAGAGGGATCCCGGAGCTACGATGAAGGCCCGACTCGAGTTCCGAAGTGAAGAGCTGCTGAAACAAATAATACAATGTATTAGCGCTTGAAGAAATCGCTACCCACAGCCCGACCGACAGTCGGACTACGGGAGACTGGAGAAAGAGTCGGCCGGCGTTGTGTGGTGATCGTCCGTCGAAGAAGAGTGCATTGTATGGGTGACTTCGCTGCCCGCAGTAACCAACATCAGGTACCAGGAGAGACTCCCCAATGAAGGCGTCCGCCAGCGACGATGAGTGTGCGTCCGTTAGTCGTGTTCGATGTGAAACGCTCCCTGTGATAAAAACCATCCTCGGAACTTCAAGGGCCGTCCGAAAACTTCACTGGACGTGTCTCTCGAGAAGAGCAGAAGAAGGCACTACCCCGGGTCCTGCTGTGTTGTGTAGTCGTCCGTGTCCTGAAGTGAAGTGTGATAAAAAAATTAAGGTTACAATAAGCTAATTAATATATGGATATCTCCAAGTGTATATAGAGACCGTTGCAAAAACATCGCCCGAGTACATTCCTAACCTAACTTAATTTGTCGCTAAATACAGCCATAAATAACGCCCGGTGGACAACTAATTGGCCGTTTCATTTCAGAAGGACCGGCAGTAAATTTGTTGTCAGAGTATTTAAAAACAAACAAAATGTTTTCATAAAGACTTAAATGAGAAGAGATAATTTCGTTTAGCATTCCGAGGATGTTATAATTGGGAATGAAAAATGTAAGGCGATAGGTTGTCAAATATTACCGTCTCCAGGACTTCATTTGTGATTTAGGAGGGTCTTTCAGCCGTGTGAATTTATTTGATATGTTTATTATTTGTTTCTTACTGTCGGGAAAGTGTTTACCAATATATTTCTATGTATTCACGGTGATAGAGAAGTAACGTACATATTTTCTGAAAAGCTGATTATCGGTTCGTTGTACTAAAAAAACGAACAACTTTGGAATTAGAAAATGTATCCAGGTTTGATACACGCAATTCCTAACCGTTGTTTCAGCAAATTCAGCAAATTGAAGTGCGCCCGAATAGACCAAATTTCGTTCGACCAAGCTGTCTTAATTATTTGTCAATGTATAATATTGGAAACTGTTTTATTCATTCAACATTTTTACGTTTACAGGGGACGAAGAATACAGTCGACAACAATACGGATTCAAGCGGAAGGCCTGGTAAGTTCGAAGTTTGAAATTGTTTTAAAAATACCTGTTTTTTGTGTATTTATTTTACAGGATCCTGTTCTAATATTCTGATTAATCTTTGGAATAATATATTTAAATTTTAATAATTTAATAGAAAGACGCTAAGAGGCTTTGTTGCTATCGACCACAATCTTAGCGAAGAGCTATTTCCCGCCAATAACTGTTTCTGCTGTTAACGAGTGTAGGCCTACTTTAAAAAAATACTCAAGATTAAAAAACTCCTGAAATTTTGGGATTACATAATTTTAAAATGTTTAAGGTTTGTGTTTTGTTTGTTAGCGAATGTCCATAGGGAAGATAAGCTATTACACTGTTTTTTTTACTTTCTCCACCCTATACGTAGTATATGGAGAAAGTATTGTTTTCGTAAAAATGTTCGAATTTGAATTTTCAGTTGAATTATCTGTTTTGGTGCTCCCAGAACCCTAAAAAATTGTTTAGTGCAATTATCTGTGTTGGTGCTCCCTGAACTCAAAAATATTTTTAGTGGAATTTTTTGTTTTTGTGCTCCCTGAACCCAAAAAAGTGTTTTTAGAGTGGTGTCTGTCTGTCAGTCTGTCTGTATGTATACACGACCAGAGAGGACACTATTGGTCCGATTTTCATGAAATTTGGTATGTAGATACTAAACCATAATATCTACAGGGCTTTTTTCATTTTTTTGAATTTATAATTTTTAAGGGTAATTTACCCCTAAAAACCCATAAAAAACGACAAAAATGCACATTTCTCAAAAACGGCTCTAACGATTTTGATCAAATTTTCAGTATTTATAGTGCTTAAGATGCCAAACAAAATGACACCACCCGCTTTTATCAAAACTCCGGCGTTTTATAATTATGGGGAAATGTTTAAAAATAAACAAGTTTGTGTTGTCAATCTAGCATCGCGGCAGCGGCCGCACGGGGTAGCACCACGGTAGCGAGCACGGCCAGTAATTCAAAGGTCGCGCCATCGAATCCCGCCTGGGACAATAATTTTTTTATACAATTGACGTAGGTAGAATATTATTTTTTTGTTTTGTTCTAAAAAGTAGTAAATAAAATGATTAAAAACAATATTATTTTGACTACAGTAAGTTGGGAGAAAGTTTGTGTCAGTTAACTGATACCGTTTATTTTACATATGAATGCATTTATGTGTTCGTACACTAATGCAGCATTTTACGTGACCGAATTATTATCAGTTGTATACGAATGTTGGCATGATTAAATTTTTCATTTATCGCAGTGATTCATCAAAATAAACGAGTAGAATCTGATTTGAATCAGGTTAAATATACGCTGCGTTGTTGACGCAGAGAAAGTCCCAATAAACGATAGCGTACCGCGTTGCTCCAATCTCTATAAAACTGGGAACGGCCTCCTCGATATCGATAATTTATTGTGGACATTACACCGCGACTAAACAATAAGCATTCCTTATTAGTCATGATAACGAAGGCGGTGGTTAATTTATTTGACTTCTTCGACTGATATCGACAGTACGGACTGCTGCCAGTTGACGGTTTACGGTTAACCAAGAAGGCTGTGGGGAATTTGTTTGCTTTCTCTTTGTTGGACTTCCGCGATTAGTAAAGGAAATGGCATACTAGAGTTTTATTAATCGCTCTCAGGTTTGTTGTCCAAAGTGAGTGTCATAAAGAAATCAATTTATGTCGTTATTTGAGGGCAGTGTCCGAAACGACTGGTCCAATGAATGTTTGATTGCTGGTAAACACTACCTGTACATTACTCGTGTAATCGATTTTTGAATTACTTGTAATTTTGTCCACATGTACAATTAGTTTAAGTAACCATGTAATTAAATATATGCTGTATAGGGAAGTCGATAATTTAGTCTTATTAAAAACAATATGAAAATATAAAAAAACCGTTTAAGACTAATTTTTTCTCTAAGAAAAGCCCTTATTAATTTAATGCTAGGACAATTAAGCAACAGAACGGCACACAATTTACTGGTTCATCCATTTAAATTTTATCCCAATTTGAATAAATGCTCGCGTAATCCACAAAATAGTCCCTGGTAAGATAGGATCACAAGCGAGGCGAGTTCCATTAAATACTGTTGTATAAACACTTTATAACAAATTAATAAACTACAATCAGAACAACCTCTTCACCTCTCCTGACCGACCGTTAAAGTTTCCGAATTCACATTTCAACCCACGGCCACCTCTCCTGACCGACCGTTAAAGTCTCCGTGTTCACATTTCAACCCACGAAATATTCCCTAATGGAATAACTAATTGGACGCACTTCGCGCGGAATATTTTCATTACAAGATCGACGAACGGATGTGACGACGACACACGATCGAGGAAGCGATATTTCTTCGTAATCTGTCAAGAAGTCGTCCGTAGATCACGACCGCATTTCCCTGATCCGTGTCATACGCCGGTTGAAGTTTGCCGACTACATATTCCTATTATATCATAATTTATCCCGAACTAAAAACTCGTTATATCGATGTATATTGTGTGTATTTGTGTATATATAACCGCGGCGGGGGTCCGACCGTTACAAGGCTTACCAGTATTTCGACCACCCAACAAGACTAGATAAACTTAGCCTGGCGTGCGGCGGAGACCCGCTACGAGCGGATAGAAAAGGTGACTTATTTTCCGGATCGCTCGGTACAGGTTTATGCGTCCGTACTAGCCGAGAAAATCTTTTATTGGCCCGTCCGTGCCATTGTTAATGCGTATATGTGTACAAGTGGATAGGTATTTATGACGGGACAAGGGTTTAGAAATTTAATACGACTCGGCTTTGTTTTGTGTGCATGCGCGGTGTAATCGTTTCTTTTAATGGGAAATGTAAAGGTAATTTATAACCTTGTCATACAATAGGTTAACTTATACGGGCAATGAAAACATTCTTTCTAGCCTTCGTCAATCTTGTAGAGTGTTTTCAATTAGTCATTTGAATAGGGAATGTTTTGTCAGGCGCATGGAGACCTTAACGGTAGATTAAGAAAGGTGTACAGGTAATTTTCACAGATCTATTGTAATAAAACTACTGGGTGAAACACCACTTCAGTATTGGTATCATAAGCGGGCTATTGCAGTCAATCTTATGCTCGGGGGTGTACATTGTATGTGTACTTAGTGTTCATAAAATCCCTTTAACCCGCTTTATTATTTTTGTTATTGAAAATAAGTTAACAAAACTGTGTGTACTTATATCTTGTGTTGCATAATAGGACAAATGTTTTGGACATATCTGACAGTCTATGATTTTGGGGGGCTTAGGGGGAGGGGGGGGGGTTAACAATTTCAAATATAAAAGTAAGTCATGTAATACACCATTAAAAAGCTTATGAAAGAGAAACAGAATGGCGCAAATTAGAGCTTAATATCTTGCTTCGTTTCTAAGTAATTGTCAATCAAAGTTCTGGAAAATAACATACAACCTACTTATTCCTAATATTAACAAATTAAGCGTCGGCCATGTTGGCTGACACTCCATAAGACCAATGTTAAATTAAAATCCAAAATTTTCCTTTATTTTTTATCGGAAAATTATAAACGGTATGTCATTTTAAAGCTATGGTCAATATGCATGCAAATGGCTTTTTAAAAACTAAGAAAAATATTTTGTTTAATATTTATTAACAATTTAAAACATTGATTTTTTTATATTTTTATGTTGTCATTATTAATTACTATAGCGAAAAACTACCAAGCCATTCGCATGAAGAATTTCGTCCCCAAGAGTTTGGTATTTTTTTAAAAACACTATTTGAACAATTAATTGCGGGTTTTAAATGGATTTAGGCTGAGCAATGTCCGTGTAACCTACCGCCGCTGTAGGGTGATTTAAAATATTTTTTACGTTGTAACTATTAATTATAGCGAAAAATTACCAAGCCATTCGGATGAAGAATTTCGTCCCCAAGAGTTTGGTATTTAAAAAAAACGCTATTTGAACAATTGCGGGTTTTAAATGGATTTAGGATGACCTACCGCCGCTACGCTGGAGTCGAAGGTTGCTTTCTGTTTTACTAGAGCCGACTCTTAATAACCCTGCTTTGATGCTATGATAACAATATAATTTTCCAGTAACAAAAATAATGAGAGGGTTAAAGGGACTGTATGAACCCTCTGTATATTATGTATTTATGTGTTCACACTCTAACGGTCTCATTTTACGTCTATAATTTGGTCCACACTTTGGACGAGTTCTTAGCCAAAAATCCAACAACCGGAAGTAACAAAATGTTGAACTAACTTTTTGTGTGTTTTAATCTTGTATAATCTAGACTAGGTTTTGTTAAAGTATTACAGACGACGAGTGAAATCAGCTGTTACATGTCTGACAACTGCTCAATAACGTCACATATTATGTACCCTAGAGGAGTTGGATTGTATTTAGTTCTAGAACCATCGATACTTGAACCGTCAAAGAAACAGGTCTTTGCTCAGCTGTTCCGATAATTAAAAGCGACGTTGTCAAATTGTTAACCTGTAGAGCGGATGTTGCCGCGATGCGCCCACGGCTCCGACCCACGGTACCTCTATACCCGATGAAGCCGTCGACCAAATTGAATAGACTAAATAGTGGGCGGGATTACTTACAATAGTACTGTGTTTAACGCGTGGCCGTGAACGGTCGGTAGGTTACTAGACCGGAAGCAAAACATTTCCAAACAAAACGGAGTTGTTTTCATACGGTCGCCATTTTGTTTTTAGCGAATTTCCGTAGGAAACACGAGCTATTGCATTGACTCTTAACTATGGTGAAACCTAAGTTTCGGAGCGGTAAACGAGCACCGATCATGGTCCACAGAACACGTTTTGGGTGTCGGTAAAATTGCATAGCCTACTGTGTTCGCACTCTAACGGCCGTTGTGGTCCAAAGTATAGGAGAGTCTTGAGCACTGGTAAAATACCATACGAGTCCCCGGTTGTTATCCAACTCGCCAAGAGCGGTATATAATCCGAGGCGTTAGGTTGTAAAGTGGAACCGTCAAGGGTTATTGGTGCAGAAAAGTTCAAATCAGACAATGGAAAAACCTATACGGCAGGTTGTATCTTAACCATGTTAATTTAGCTAACTTTGTGTACCTTTTTCTCAGGTACAATTGGTTGTATTTTTCTGAAATTTTTATCCCGTTTTTATGGCACATTTTTATAACATTTCATTGAAAAATATTTAATAACTTGGTCAAAATAATTTTTTGAAAAATATGTTCATTTTTTATCTAAAAATTAAAAAATAAATATTTTATTTCGTTAGTTGTCATTTAATTTTGATGAAATCTTATTTAAAGTAGGCCTATACTAAAGAAAGCTATTGATTTAACTTACATTTTGTCAGCTTTGTTTCAGTTTGTCAGCTAAAAAATATGTTGTAGTATTTTTTTAAGTAGGTCTACTAAAATTAATCTTTAAAAACCTTCCATCAGTGTTTAGCTAATTACATTGCAAAGACATGGTAAAAGTTTCATTGCTGTAGGTTTTACCAAAGCTGAAAAGTATGTCATAGGTAGCGAAACACACTAACTTTCGGAATACTGGTCTTCTAATTTAGTTTCCTGTAACCTCTTCAGTTTTCTAGCTTTTCTTTCATAATCACTTATGACTTTTATCACTTAAATAAACCTCTCACGCACATTTTCACTTTACGCGTAATATTTATACCGATAGTAAAGTATTGTTAATCAAGCCTTAGCCGAGTGGATAACGTAGCGTCTTCCTGATCAGAAGATGCCGGGTTCGAATCTCGGCTAGGAAGACCAGATATTTAATCATGTCTGAGGTTCGAGGGTAGGAGGGCGGAAGTAAAGCAAACGGTGGTTGGCTCGCTTCCAAGCTGACGGGATATGGTCGCTGGGGCTGTTTTGCATAATTTTACTAAGGTATTTATGTTTGTATATATATGTTTATAAAAAAAAAAAAAAAAAAAAAAAAAAAAAAAAAAACAGGAAGGGTAACGTATTCATTCGGTAACGTATTAAATAAAAATTTAATATAATAAAAATCAATTCTAGATACTAACAAAATAGGTAGTACTATGTATAAAACAATGAAAACTGAATAGACTACCATCCATCCGATCGGTCACATGTACTTACGAAATAATTTATAAAAAATGTTCCAGTCATCCGATTCATTTAAAATTTGCAGTAAAAAGTTCAGAACAATATATACTACAGGAAAAAGTATAGGCTATTTAAAAATCGATATTTTTGACCAAATCAACTTGCCAAAGAATTGAAATAGTGAGTAAAGAACTACAGAAATATTGCAAGGTTGCGGCTATGTTTTGTAAACTGTATTCCAAACTTGAGAGCAGCACCTCCCGGCCTTTGCCAACCATAGGAACTATCTTAGTATCAAGAGTAGAAGTTGACAGAAGATGGTTCACTACCCTGTCGGCCATATTGAATCTGATTCCCCTAAGAGCAATGCTACAGAATAAGTAATTTTTTTCTGTTAATTCGTGGAATAAATTACAAAATTTGGTTTCATTTTGAAGTACTGTCATATGCGGATGTTGATTGCTGAATACATTTTCAAAAACCGTTTTATTGTTTTCATAAACGTATGATATAAATAGTAAAAAATAGTAAACTTTATTAATTTTTTACTCGGTTGCAAAAAGAGATATTGCAAAAAACCTTAGCAATCAACACCCACAATCTATTTTACTTTAAGAAAAAAAATACAGCTTTCGTTTTTTGACAAAATCTACACAAAAATATGTTTAATAGTGAAGGTATGGTTAGGTTATTTAACATTGAACTTGGTAGCCAACTTCGCCGTTTTGAATATAGGGAGCCAAGCCTTGGGTGGTAATACTGTAGGGGTTGAAATAAAGAAGAAACTTTCTATAAACATATATGTCCGGGAACGACCTCTAGAAGGCTGAGCGTGTGTGTCGGACACTGTGTATTATCCCCACCAGTCGTATACTCTACAAACAATCTTCCGACACTATATCAATCATTTATTCGAATCAATAACCGAACGGAAAATAAACACCAGTTTCCAAACAAGCTGCCCACTTAACCCGGAGTTGTGATTTGCATTCCGAGCGCACGGCCCGTGGACGCGCCCAAAACTCTAAAAACAACGTCCGATTTATTCCTGTCAAAAGCCCCCCCCCCCCCACAACGGTTTCTGCACCAATTAACACTTGACGTTCCGGCGCGGCGGAAGCTCATTAATTAAACGCCGTGTAGGTTTTGTAAAGCGACACCTCGTTAAAAACTGAACACAAATGTTTGGAAATTATCTTAAAGACTCTGGCGCACCTCCCGCTGTACCTTGGAGCAAAACTATCAAACGTGAACTTTCGACCGATTTGATCCTGTCGGAGATAAAATTCAAATACGAAAGTTGTTGCGAATTGAATTTTCAGTCGCCAATTTTTCCTAAAACCTACCGAGGAAAAGCTACAGGCGTTTAAAGAGTCGGTAAACAGAAATGTTTAAGAAAAACGCACACTTTTTGTGCTATAACTGTATAACTCCTAAACTATGAAACCTAAAGAATTGGTTCAGTGGTCGTTGGAAAGAACTCATCGAATTGAATCCAAAGAGTATCTCAAATAGAATAAAAGTGCTACCGGTCTAAAGTTATAAGCAGAAACGACCCCAAAATAGGGCGAAATAATCGTCTTTACAACTTTTGAACGAATAGATTTCTCCTAAACCTTCCCGAAGAAATGCCGCATCTAATGGCTCAAACCCCAGCTTTATACGTTTAGCCGTTGTCAGTTTGATGCCGTCACAGACACACAGGCACGATTTTATTATACGCGAAGAAATACGTGGATTAGCAGGACAGGATCAGTGCACGTTTACGAATATCAACGCTAGATTATTATAAGAACGGAAAAGATAAAATATGGAAAGATATCCGCGAAAAGAGTTCTACAAGGCTCGACGTCGCGGCCTTGAAACCGGTCAAAAAACACCTGTTGCCTGACAGCGATCAGCTGATGTTGTTATAACAGCGTTAAATCGGTTGATTAATTGTTGGAATTCGGAGGAAAAAACTCGTTCAAAAGACACAGGGGACGGGGGCCGGCGACCCGAATACATTGACGCTTAATTGTTAATTAATATCAGTGTTATCTGACAGGATCCGCTAATGAATTAATATCTGTCAGAATCTCGGATGAGATGAATTTTCAGAATAAATTTCAAGATCGTCGAGACGCATCGTTGTATTAATATATGTACTTCTGATCGCATGTCGTTATCACGGGGTACAGTGCGGGCCTCACAATCCGAGTGGTCAAAATTTATATTTTTTCTCTCCCGAAAACGCCTTCGATAGATTCTAATTGGACTTGAACCGCTGACGTGTGTTTCGGTAATTGAGTTTATATGTCGCAGTGTTTCAACCGGCTGTTTGGGTGATTGGTCTACTCACTAAGGCGCTGCATAGCTCCACGCGTGTACAAAACATATAGTATAACTTGTTCGCGCCTCGGCCTCCAGCACCTCGACCTTGATGACTACGATTATGGACTGCTTCGCTCGCTCACAGAAGCTGGCCTCGGTTTAGAAGGTACTTTAACGTGTTGATCGATTTTGGAGGAATTGTTGACGCTATAAGGTCGTGTAAAAAATATAATGTTCAGAATAATATCCTAAAATTAATTTTCTTAGATAAAATTCCTAAAACGTTTCATTCTGGTACGAAAATCTCAGAAAATTGTAACATCGTGTCAAAAACCTTGTTTCCGATTGTTGGATATTTTGTGGCTGACGAACTCGTCCGAGCGACTTATAGAACCAAAGTGTGCACCAAATTGGACCAAATCGAACGCAAAATGCGGCCATTAGCGTTTATACATAAACTAGGGGCTCTGCCCCTGGACGCTTCGCGTCCCAACCCCGTCTCGGCCTTCGGCCTCAGATGGCTGCTTCGCTTCGCTCGCAGTTGGAAAATTCGATAAAGGATCTCGTTAATACATAGGCTCGTTTGTACCTAGCATAAATCAGCTGTTTTATTTGGCAGCTGACTCAAACTCATTAAACATTATCTCCATAAGATTAACATGGGAAATTTGAAGGATTGTGTAGGAACTCTTCTCGGATGAATAGCTGCTAAACGGATGATTGGATCTTGAATCTGACGGAAAATCTCTACTTTGAAATTAAATTTTCTACAATTTTTGTATTTAACATGTTTTGCTATCTCTTACCGTTTTCTTACAAAACGCGCTCAAAGTGAAAAAATGAAAAAAATTTTAAAAATCTAAAACATCTTTCCCGCCCAAAAGGTTAAATGTTAACTTCTGGCAATTTTCCCAGAAGTTTCTCGTCGAGAGCTTTAATTCAAGTATAAGGTTGAGGGGGGTCCGATTACGGGAAGTGCCTGATAATTAATGTCAGTGAATCAGTGAAACCGTCTAGCTTTAAGAACGTTGGGCGGAGCCTCCCTTCTCGGATGAATAGTGGCTAAACGGATGATTGGATCTTAAATCTGATGAAAAATCGTCGGTCTGAAATTAAATTTTCTAAAACTTTTGTATTTAACATTTTTTGCTATCTCTTACCGTTTTCTTACAAAACGCACTCAAAGTAAAAAAAATGAAAAAATTTAAAAAATCTAAAAAATCTTTCCCGCCCAAAAGGTTAAATGTTAACTTCTGGCAATTTTCCCAGAGGTTTCTCGTCGAGAGCTTTAATTCAAGTATAATGATGAGGGGGGATCCGATTACGGGAAGTGCCTAATAATTAATGTCAATGAATCAGTGTTACCGTCTAGCTTTATACGATATACAGGGTGACTATTTTAAGTGTGCCACCATTGGTATATCAGAAGCGACAAGATTTACAGGAAACTTTAAATGGGGACTTCACCTACTTTTTAGTGGCCATTAAAAATATGTATTTCAAATTTCGAAAATATGCGCCATTTTCCAATATGGCGGCCAACTTTCGAATTTCTTATAAAAACCCCCTATTTTTTTATGACGGATTTGAATTTTACTACAATTTTAAGACTTTTTTTATTCTTGGTGTTTTTTTTATAAACGTAACCGTTTAGCCGCTAGGAGCGCTGAAAGTTTCAGAAACTCTTATTTCAACAATTAAAAGAGGCTTATTAGCGAATTTCCATAGGAAAAATGAGCTATTGCAGTGGCCCTTATGGTGAGACACAAGGTCGGGAGTAGCAAATGAGCACCGATCATGGTCCCCAGAACACGTTTTGGGGTGTCAAAAAAATTCATATATATATATATATATATATATATGTGTGTTCGCACTCTAGCGGCCGCATTTTAAGTCCGATTTGGTCCAAATTTGGTACACGTGTGGGTTGTCTATGTGGCTCGGACGAGTTCGTTAGCCAAACAAATCCAACAACCGGAAGTACGTTTTTAGACCGGAAGTAACTATTTTTTGAGATTTTTACTACGAGAATGAAATTTTTTTAGAGTTTTTTCTAACAATATAAATGTAGGATGTTATTCTGCGCATTTTGTTTTTTACGCGACCTTATAGCTCGCTTGGTTCCCTCAAAATCGACAAAAACGTAAAATACCATAAAAGTACCCAGTTCAAAGCCAAGTGATGCAAACTCGCGAGGCCACTAGGAGGAAACAAATTCTACTAATATATTGCGTACACACAGACAGCTGTTCAACGCTTTTGTGAGTAGCCTATTTCCCAAATTGTTGGTTGAAACCCTAAAACATAGGCATATAAACTTAATTTTGGAAATTTGCTTAACTCACGTCAGCAGTCCAGCTGCGTGGTCGATTTATTTTCAATTTGCAAACAATAAAATTTAACTCAAAGTGCAAT
>JAGFPH010004568.1:44732-55879 GCA_018207615.1 Philaenus spumarius | reverse complement strand
CAGAATCTAGTTGTTAACGCATGCGTACTGAGTACGTCAAAGTAGTTGGGAGCCTTCACTGTTCTCTCTCAATGTCAGGAAATACTTCTTCTACCAGCTAAGCGCAGTTTAATAGATTGAGTTGAAACGCATCACGTTTTTCGTCAATAAGCAGACGTAGTTTGACAAAAATAATAAAATTTTTCACTAATCCGTTTCAAAATGGCGGTCGTTTAATCATTTCAAACGAGAACAACTGAAATCCCGTAATTGTGTAGCCCATTAATCTCCTATCGAATAACAGAACAGAACATCTATCGATCCTTCAACACATGTACAACAATACAACTTCGTCACATAAGTCATTAAAACTATCATGACAGATGACCCAAGCTTACTAAATATTTATTTCACAACTTAAATATTCCTCCAAGTTATAAAATGAAGCTCTTTGAAAATTACGAACCTAAATTACTCAAAAATCGTACGTTTTAACAAAAAAATGTCAAGACACCGTTTTTTGTAGCCCTTTTCATTACCTTTCGCATGATTTAATTTTCAAAACAACCGAGTGAAGGTTACTAGTTAAGTTAAGTGTGATAATTGGGTTGTTCAACCCGGCATCCTATACCAACACAGTAAACAACAATATTGTATGTACATTTGCTTTCATTATCTTTAACTTACCTATTATCATGCATCTTATTGTTTCGACAGTTACACCATCCGATACGGAATCAAAAGAGCTACAAAAAAGGTGCCTTGAAATTTTTTGTTAAAATGTACGGCTTTTGAGTAATTTAGGTTTGAAATTTTCAAACAGCCGCCATTTTGAAACTCGTGATTGGATTTAACCGCTTATTTTTCTTGAGTTATATTATTGTTAGATTAAACTTCGTGCCAAGTTTTAACTCAATCGGTCAAACATTTCGATAAATATGCATTATTTTGTAAAACAAAACAAAATGGCCTAAGTTTATATAACTTGTTTTTCTTTACTTTTACATGTAGAATGAGCTACCGAGGTTCTGAATATCTTCGTGAATCACCTTGTATAAATCATCATTTGGAAAGTATGGTACAGTTTCCAAATGTTAAGTCTTATATTCATTCAGTCTATGTCTTGGTTGTTCAAGAATATGACCAAATCTTGTATTGTAATCATGAATTAGGCCTCTAACTGGATACATATGTAAATTATTCTTTACATCCATTACTATATCAAAAATATATCTATGTGTATAATCCAAATACCACTCACTCATCACGAAATCTCAAAAACCAAAGAATGGATTGGAATGAAATTTGGTATGTACCTTCCATTAGGGCCCTAGGTGCTCGCTAAGAAAGGTTTTCAAAAAATTCGAAATTTTAGGGGGGTTCGAGGGGTCAAAGTTACTAAAAATCCCCATAAGAAATACATAGTGTAATATATTTTGTTATATATATTTTTTGTTAATATACATTTAACTTTGATTTGTCTATCCGTGCAAAGCCGGATAGTGCAGCTAGTAAGTTTATAACAGTTAAAATATTAGTTTTAACAAACAGTGGTTTGCAATGTTCCAATTTATCTGAGTTTGTCAATATTCTCAATTTTCTTTTTTAAGAATTAAGATTGTGTGTATTCTTACTACATTTCCCCAGATAGGAAGTCCATATCTAAAAATACTTTCAAAGGAAGCAAAGTAAGCCATTAGTTACTTGACTCGATTGACTAATAAATAAATCACCCTTGACAATTTCTTCTTAACATAATCTATGCACTGTCCAAGAAAGTATACTATCAGTTTTGATACCAAGCTAAGTTACAACTTTTTCATATGCCTGGCAAATTGGCAAGACCGTAGTCTTGGTGGAAGACAGCATCTGTTTTATAACAATGGCTGCTTATCTGTAACTGAAAAATGACTTTATTGAAACTGTTATGACTAAATTTGGAATAAATTTTGAGTGGAAATGAGATGGTGGATCGATGGAATACACTGGGATTGACTACGAAAGTGTGTGGTGCTTAAGATTAGAGCTTGGATTTTTGGATACTTATGGTGGTTCGTAAACCAGACATAAGGGACGCTTTCTTCTGACCTGCGCAGTGCAGGATCAGTGATGATCTGTTTTATGTGTGTGTGTTGAGACCCTTCGGCTCTGTGTTTGACTCTATGTGTTAATTTTAGGATGAAGTCCTCGAGTGTGGGGATTTTGTGCCCTTGAGAGATGGTGGCGTTCGATACGTACCATGGGGAGTTGGTGATCCAACGGAGAGTTTTGTTCTGGAAGGAATCCACCTTTTTCTTCCAAGAAACAGATAGCAAAGAGTACCAAGCTGGAGCTGCGTATGCAGGCTTATAACTATATTTATACAAGTTGTTGGGTTTTACCATTATAAAACCAGTAATTTGCTTCGTTTAAAACACCAGACGTAATTGGTCGTGCAAATGTACCTCTGTACTACGCATGTTGAACCCTTCAAACGAACGGACGCTGTTATTTGATAGTTTCCACGGTTATAAAATTAGATAAGTGGGCAACAAAAATTAACGTTTTAAGTTATTCTCATTTAAAATGTTTGAACGGCCGCCATTTTGTAACGGGTTATACGGACAAGTTGATAATTTGTTTAACTAGGCAATTACATTGACGAGTGACGTACAAAAATTTAACTCAATCGGTTAAACCGATGTAGATATATAAATTTAGTAAAAAACAAAATGGCTGATAGCTGGTGAAAGAAGCGTTTACGGGCGTAGTTTACAGGAAGATTGTTCTTTATTTTGATCCACATGGCCACGCCCTCAACTATCTCCGCGCGTTGCTGTCCTAAACCTGTGCAAATATTGTTACCTTATTAGCGAAGATGAGCTATTGCAGTGACTCTTTTGGTAGGGCTTGGTAAATTAGCACCGATATCGGCCCCCAGAACAGGTTCGTGATCACAGGACGAGATCGTTAGTCAAAAATATCCGACAGTCGGAAACAAGGTTTTTGACACGATGTAACAATGTTCTGAGATTTCTCGTACCAGAATGAAACGTTTTAGGAGTTTTATCTGAGAAAATTAATTTTAGGATATTATTCTAAACATTATATTTTTTACACGACCTTATAGCTTCAATAATTCCTCCAAAATCGATCAAAACGTAAAATACCGTTAAAGTTCCTGATTAAAATCTACGTAGGAGAATCTTCTGGTCCGAGGCCGAAGCCCAGTCCATAATCCGAAAGATTTTACTTTCTCACTATTCTATAGTATAGAGAAAGTATAGTGATCGCAAAAAAATCGATGTTGAGATTTTTGTGGAACTATCCGTTTTGGGACACCCTGAGTCCAAAAAAGTGGTTTTTACAAAATGTCTGTCTGTATGTATGTCTGTATGTCTGTATGTATAGGCCTACAAAGCTAGAGAGGAAACTATTCGATCGATTTCAACCAAACTTGCACCAGACATGTCAAGTAGGCCTGTATAGATGCACGAAAAAGGGTTTTGAAAAATGTTGAAAAACAACCCCCTTTTTGGCCAAAAAATCGCCAAAAAAACCGTTATTATTTTTTTTTATAAAAAAAACGGCTCTAACGATTTTGATAAAATTTGGCTTATTTGTAGCAATTAATGTGCCCTACCATATGCAAGAAACCGCATCTTTCTAAAAATTCTCGTTTAGCTAATAATAATAATAATAACAGATTTTTGGGGGTTTTTCGGCCATAAGGCGGGTTTTTTTCAAAATTTTTCAAAACCTTTTTTCGTGCATCTATAAAGACATAATTGACGTGTTTGGTGCAAATTTGTTCGAAATCGATCGAATAGTTTTCTCTCTAGATAATAATAATAATATTTATTAGGGAATCTAAAACTTTAATAAATAAACGGTATCAATTAACTGACACAAACTTTCTCCCAACATACTGTAGTCAAAATAATATTGTTTTTAATCATTTTATTTACTACTTTTTAGAACAAAACAAAAAAAAATATTCTACCTACGTCAATCGTATAAAAAAATTATTGTCCCAGGCGGGATTCGATCGCGCGACCTTAGAATTACTGGCCGTGTTCGCTACCGTTGTACTACCCGTGCGGCCGTGACCGCGATGCTAGATTGACAACATAAACTTGTTTATTTTTTAACATTTCCCCATAATTATAAAACGCCGAAGTTTTGATAAAAGCGGGTGGTGTCATTTTGTTTGGCATCTTAAGCACTATAAATACTGAAAATTTGATCAAAATCGTTATAGCCGTTTTTGAGAAATTTGCATTTTTGTCATTTTTTATGGGTTTTTAGGGGCAAATTACCCTTAAAAATTAAAAATTCCAAAAAATGAAAAAAACGCCTGGAGATATTAGGGTTTAGTACCTACATACCAAATTTCATGAAAATCGGACCAATAGTGTCCTCTCTGGTCGTGTATACATACTGACACACTGACAGACAGACACCACGTTAAAAACACTTTTTTGGGTTCAGGGAGCACCAAAACAAAAAATTCCACTAAAAATATTTTTGGGTTCAGGGAGCACCAACACAGATAATTGCACTAAACAATTTTTTGGGGTTCTGGGAGCACCAAAACAGATAATTCAACTGAAAATTCAAATTCGAAC
Organism: Philaenus spumarius; assembly: GCA_018207615.1. Classification (NCBI taxonomy): domain Eukaryota; kingdom Metazoa; phylum Arthropoda; class Insecta; order Hemiptera; family Aphrophoridae; genus Philaenus; species Philaenus spumarius. The sequence goes on along the minus strand of JAGFPH010004568.1, from coordinate 51,293 downwards.
ATTTTTACGAAAACAATACTTTCTCCATATACTACGTATAGGGTGGAGAAAGTAAAAATCACCTCTCCTACCCCACTCTACAAGTCACAGTGAATCTGTTTTGATAATTTAAATATGTTTGTGAGAAAGTATGTGCCAGTTCCTGGTACCGTTTATTTCTTATATTTTTGGACTAGTATAAACCGTTTTGATGATTAAAAAAAAAACAATAAATATATAGGAGATTATTCAGCACATCTTGTTTTTTTTACACGACCGTACAGTCCATCCTTTTCCCACTAAATCGATCGGAACTTAAAATACCATAAAAGTACCCGGTTATAGTTGTGGCAGCTTCTGACCCCGAGGAGGACGGCCGATGGCTGAGCGACATTTTTCTGCTGCGAGCGAAACGAAGCAAGCTGGAGGCTAAGGTGCAAACAAACACTACTAATATGTTTCGTACACGCGTGCAGCTATTCTTCGTCTTCGTGAGTAGACTAATTTCAATAATAGTTGGTTGAAACCCTAAAACATAATTTTTGAAATTGGTTCAATTAACGTCATTGGTTTAGCTGCGTTAAGTTCATCACTTTTTGTTTGACACAGTCCATCCTTCAATATACAAGTCTGTCGGTAACTGTAAGTGGCTCCTCCTGGCCTCAACTCCGTCGTTTCAAACCGTGTTGAATCATCGACCTACTGCAATCAGAAGTCGTAAACAGTCCGACCGTTTGTAGGCAGAGTCGATACGGTCACCGTTCGATTATCCGCTGCGATATATCGAAATATGGCTAATTGCGCCTTCGAAGGGTCGGTGATAAATGTACCTTCGCGGAGAATTAATCTGTTGCGCGAACGTCGGGTTTCGGATGTTTGCCTTTTGTTTTACGATAAAGCTCTAGCAGTTCTCGAGTAGTGCCTCCATTTTCTAATATGGCGGCCAGATTTTAAATTTCTTATGTAATCGTCAATTTTGATTACATCTAGGGCCTATGTTGCATCGATCCAAACTTTAGGATACAGTGATCAACCCATTTCCTTTGCTCGTTTCAAAATGGCGGCTATTCAAACTTTTTAATGTTGAATATCTTGAAAACTGTTTACAGAACATTGGTCTTCCAGCACATGCACATACATTGCAATAGACTTAGTCAAATACAGGCTGATAGTCATCAATAATAATATAATGTCTTCTGAAGTTGATATGAGTTGTACAACTACAGTAATGCAGGCAATAATATCGTACTTTATAAGATTTGCTTTGAGGTTATAAATTAAATATAAATACAACCGTTTTTTAGATATTTATTTTATTTCCTGATAATATATATACTAGTAGTTTTGTGAAGAGTAGACCTCGCTCGTTGAAATAACAAATGTGGTTTTCAGTTTAGGTTAAAAATAGTGTGCCAGTAAGGAAGTAAACTCAAGGTTTAGCCAGTGAAACATTATTTACAATTCCCGCGATTCCGGGATTTCTAGTTCTCGTTTTTATTTCTTTTCTTGAGCTTTAACTGCTAAAGGTTTTCTTTTAGTGGCATTGTGTTTTATTTAGGTTAATAATGCGTAAGATAGCTAAAAATATCGCGTTATAGAGGGACAACATACAATTAAATATTTACATACTTAAATAACTCAAACTTCACAATGTATCATAAGTTAACTTAAGTTAAATATCATATTCCAATATTAGAAATAATGAAAAAAAAATGATGTTAAAACGTCGTGATAGTGATCTCAACCCATGTACCAACACTTCCCACGGTGCCCTACGGTCATTTTTTGAATGTCCTTTATCGCCGCGAGGTTTCATTTGTTTCATCTCATTTTGTAATTCAAGTAAAGCTAAGTCAGATACTTTTATGAAATTTACAATGATAATTTACAAGTATACAGTTCAATTCTTTGATTTATCCTCTACACTTTCTTATAATAATATGTCATTTTTGGGCAAATGATATATTCCTAAATTACTATTCAAAACAGGCCTAGTTTTGTTAGCAGTCTTGTAGTAGGAACATACAAACTGGTGTTTTCAAAATAAGAAATTTGAAATTAATAAATATTTTTATACAATTCTATTTAGAACTAAATTACGAAACTTTTTTACATTTATGAAAAAAATTACAATAATTTTTACTACTTTTTATGTAGGCCTAAAGTTAAACATTTTCCTTTCGTTACTGAACGTGATTGTTTCTTGAGCTAATAACTTTTTTAATTTTACTTCAATAATTTTTTTTTACTGGCATATATGAATTCTTTAAACCTTTATCTACAAAAAAGCTATGGAACACTTTTGAATTGGTTTAGAATAAACGTATAAAAACATGGTTGAAATACAAAAACTAGGACGATTTTTAACAAATTCAAAGTTTACGACCATTTTGTGGGCTTACCGTTAGAGATACTGAAAAAAATCAAGAATACAATTTTGTTTAAAATTTAATTTGCTATTAACAAAATATTATTAGTTTTTAAATTCGACTTGCGGTTAAGCCACAAACTGCCTTTGGAAAAAAGCTTACACTGAGAGAAACGGTCCGGCCGCCATTTTTATTTTATTTAAGGGGTTAAAAATGAAAAATGGAAAAAAACCGTATATATACATGACTCGGCCTAAGAATAAGGAATATACATGCAAAAAATCATCAAAATCGGTCAAGGCGTTTGGCCGTAATCGTGAGACAGACACACAGACGAAATGCCGAATGGTCGAGTTAAAACGGAGACCTCGCTTACGCTCGGTCAACAATCACATACAAAGTAAAGTAAAACATTTAGCACATAACTACACATTAATAAAGTATAAAATAAAATAACCTGTAATATAAAATAAAACTTAACTTCTAAACAAAATAACACAGATTAGGAAACAAAATATTTTTCAACCTCTAGGGCAAGTCCGTTTTGACGTTGCAGAAGTAACATCTAATTAAATTATAAAAAAAGAGTAAAGAAAGGGTTATGGCAGCAGTTAAATTTACAAAAAAAAATTTTAAAAAACATATGGGCAAAAACATACAAATAGCGGAGAAAAAATGCGAGACAAATTAACAAAGTGGAATCCAAACAAACATCAACAACTAAATAAAAGTTTTCACAGTATAAAAATTATATTATACAATAAAAGGTTTAGCAATAATTAAATAAAAGGTTATATTTAATATATATATATAGCTCAACATTTTACTGCATCTACACTTTAATTACACAATACACATTCATACTATTTTCTATTTTTCACACACATACAACAAGGCACCCTCTCTCACTCAGACACACACGACCAATATATATTATTCTATCACACGACTACATAGACTTTGTGACCACAAGAACTTTGTAAATAAGCACATAACGAAGAGGCAATTCAGAGAGGCATCGAAACAATGGTAAAGATGGAAACATTCTCGTTTTATTTAATACTAGGGGAGACCCCTGCGTGCTTCTCACGCCAACCCCCAATAGAACCTTCTAAAAACATACGTTATGTTTTATTTGTAATAAAGTTGTAGTATTAATAATAACCTCAAAACTAAGATGGTAAATAATGTTAAATGTTCAAACCAAATTATTTCTTATATTTTATAACAGCAATTAATAATAGTTAAAAGAACCAGCAAAGCTCAGGTCTACACTTTAAAACCCTAACCTAAAAGCTAGAAATACAAAAATAATTGCTTCCAATTTTGAAATCAGCTGTTATAATGGAAATATTTTGAAGCAAACATCTTATATTATCTGTTATTTTATTCAATTGGTTGCTATGGTAATAAATGTAAATACATGTGTTGGTTTATCATTCCAGGCCTAACCTGAGATTTTTTCCGACTAAATTTACAAAAATTAAAATAAAAAAAGGTTTTAACCGAAATGAATTATAGCCTATGTTACTCAGGGATAGTGTAGCTTTTTATTATTAATACTATTTTTTCAATCGGTTCAGTAGCGTCAGAGATTACCCCCTACATACAAACAAACAAACAAACAAACAAACAAACAAACTTTACCTCTTTATAATATTAGTATAGATAAGTCGTATGACCCTCTTCTGTATGAATCCGTCTCCACAGCGCAGAGTCTCCACAGCGCACAGTCTCCACAGCGTCGATCGGGCTACCTGGCATAATCCGACAGTTTTGACAGCCGAATTGGAATTCACAAAAGCAGCGGACCGTGGTAATGGCGTGATACTCCTCCATAATGAATTTATGTACTTTTTATGTAATTTTTCACGTACTTTTGAGATGTTCGCAGTTAATCTTGAATAACTATGTAGAATCACTTATATATTACTAGAATGATTTGGTTTAACATTACAAATCAAATCAATGAATGATAAAGCCAAACAGAAAGAAAAATCAACTAAAAATGCTTACTGTAACTAGTTGAAACATTTTATATTGTTTCCTTTGGTTAACATTATCGAAATTTGTTTAAAATTTTGACTATCGATTATTTAAATATCGATGGTGAAATTACAACGCACGCTATTATTGGGGGGTGTTGAGCGTCTATTTCGATCTCCGTCTTACATTATGTAGTGACCACCTCTAAGATCCAAGTGCCTCTGTCCAAATGAATCGTCACGTCCGTGAAAATATCAGCGTGTACAATAATCAGACATATTTTATTCAATTTGTCTGCTCAATTTACACGAAATACGTATTTCAGTAGTGCTTCCCTGTACATGTAGATGTCAGTGCGACTGGTACAGAGCCATCGACACCCGGCGAGACGTCGACTAGACCGGGTGAAGTAACTTGATCTTCTCAAGGCTGATTCACATCGAAGTCTACGCCTAGTCGACTTAATAGCACAGGATGCCTCGGACAAGGCGATAAACCAGAGCGAAGCGAGCTGTTAACATGCCACACTCTAACACTTGACTCTGTACACGGTTTTGTCAAGTCGGTGCAACTAACTTACAAATTCAAGTTTATTTCTAATTAAATTCCTTCTAGTCATTTGTTTTCCAATATTTATTACCGTAGGGAATATGAGCAGCTTCAATAACTCTTAGTGGTCAATGAGCATCGATGCGAAAATACCTTAAAGCTAAACTATCAAACGTTTTATAACCCCATAGATCGTGCCGTGAAAACTGAAAAGTACGAAAGTTGTGGAGAATTGAATTTCCAGTCGCCAAAGTGGTGCCAGAATTTTCCTAAAACCTACCGTTGAAAAGCTATAGCTGTTTAAAAAGTCGGTAAACCAGAAAGTTTAAGAAAATGCACACTTTTTCTGTTATAACTCCAAAACTATGCGACCTACAGACTTGGCTCGGTGACTCGGCGAGCTGAATCCAACGAGTACCTCAAACATTGAATACAGGCGCTACCGGTCTAAAGTTATAAGCAGAAACGTGGCCAAATAGGGGCGAAATCACTAATGCTGTCACAACTTAAACAAATGGACTTTTTAAATGAAGTTATTGGTTTCATCCCGTTTTTCGAAAATCGAGTATTCATCAGATCTCGACGTTTTGGGGTCCTAGGAATCTTCCCTGACCACTCCCGAGAGGATGTCACCCTGTCTGTATGTATGTGTGTGTGTATGTAAGTATGTGACCCGCTTATAACTTTTGAACGGCTTAACCGATTGGATCCTACCAAACGGCGTTCTAAAGAGTTAAATCAAACTTAGATTTCCTGAAAATTTCAACTAATTCGGACCGGTAGGTTCTGAGAAATTTCGAAAAAACTAAGAAATAAAATTTTTTCAAATCAGGTTTTTTTGGAATAACTTTTAAACGGCTTTACCAATCAATTCCAAAATCTAATCAGCTTTTAACCTTAAAAAGCGACGTCGATCGCTACCAGTCCGGTCAAAATCGGTTAATTCGTTCGTGAGATATCGTAAACGAAAGAAAATAAAAAAAGTGTTTTTTCTCAATTTCTCCGAAATTTTTCATCAGAAAAATTTTTGTTGTCGATTCTTTCAATGGACTCGAAAAACTGCATCGATTGCCGCAAATCGCATAAAAATCGGTTGATTAATTCGCGAGATATCGTGAACGAAAGAAAATAAAAAAAAGTGTTTTTCCTCAATTTCTCCGAAACTTTTCATCTGAAAAATTTTTGTTGTTGATTCTTTCAATGGACTTAAAAAACTGCATCGATTGCCGCAAATCGCATAAAAATCGGTTGATTCATTCAAAAGTTATGGCAGTTCAAAAATTCCAAAAATAGTGTTTATCAAACTTTTATCATACTTTTGAGCTCGAAGATATCACAAACCTATTTTTGTGATTAAATTAAATTTGTGTAAATTAAACTTAGCGGGAAGTTACAGGGATGGCCTTTAGGGTCAACCGTTTTCTAAATTTTTTTAATGCGGATCCCTCCTAAACCTTCCCGAAGAAATGCTACGTCTAATGGCTCAAACCCCAGCTTTATACGTTCAGCCGTTCTCAGTTGATGACGTCACAAACAGACAGACACTGTATATATAATTATTGTTTCTTTATGTGAATTGCATGTGACAGGATTTTATTATAGGTATAGCTAAAGATAGAAATAGAGATATGTGTGTACTCTAACGTCCGATTTGGTATACATTTAGTTCAGACGTTCT
>JAGFPH010004567.1:77211-116737 GCA_018207615.1 Philaenus spumarius | reverse complement strand
AAGTAAAAATTGTCTCCTGAAGGGGACAGAGTTAGAGTAAAAATGTTTATCCATTGGAGTAGCTTTAAAGTAAAAAATTACTCCTGAAGGGGATAGAGTTAGAGTAATAATGTTCATCCGTTGGAGTAGCTTTAAAGTAAAAATTGTCTCCTGAAGGGGACAGAGTTAGAGTAAAAATGTTCATCCGTTGCAGTAGCTTTAAAGTAAAAATTGTCTCCTGAAGGGGACAGAGTTAGAGTAAAAATGTTCATCCGTTGCAGTAGCTTTAAAGAACAAATTTTCTCCTGAAGGGGATAGAGTAAAAATTTTCTCCTGTGGGGGTAGGGTGAAAGTAAACATAAATGTTTTATACACAAAAACTATTATAGGCACATCTTTCAAGAATCTTAACTTATGTGTTATGTTTAGTAATGGAAAACTATTGCAAAAATATTCTAGCTTATGACTTTTATCTGTAGAAATAACTATTAAAACTTTCTGTTCTAGTGTGTACATCTCATCCTTCTTCATAGACAATGCATGGGTTATTTACGCTGGAACAGTTATAACGGGTGTAGCTGCTGCACTCTTGTGGACTGGACAAGGAAATTATATCATTCTCAACTCGACCTCGAAAACTGTTTCAAGGAACACTGCCATATTCTGGGTGCTTTACAAATGCTCGTTAGTATAAAGTAGATTAAATATTTAATAAAAGAAGATTTGGGTTGTAATGATACAAAAATTAAGCTGCTCTCTGAAAATAGTAGCTGGGTTTACCAATTTTAAATTAATTTGTAATCCTGTGTATTGGATAAGTAAAGTTCTCCATTTTAAACAAGTATGTTTTTTTGGAAACGGACTTAAGGCTCGGCAGGAGTGAAAAATATTTCTGAGTTGATCGCAGCTCTCCAAGTTCTAGAGCTGTACAATACTAGCATTTAGTTTGTGTGCGTTTCATTCTTCCGCTAGCAAATATAGGGCAACTTCATGAAGATGGAAATTACAGATGTAACTCTCACTGTAAACTTACTGAAATGCGTATGCGTGGCAATGTATGTGAGAATGTGTTATTAAACACAGCTTTCTCTCACATATTCAAAATTAACGGATATATTATTTTTCTAGTATTCCTCTGCGAACAACAAGTTGATGTGATAACTACCAGAGTGCAGGCTAAACACTCAAGTAGGAACACAAATTCGGTGCGTAAATGCTTCCACAATAAAGCAGATTTTTTTATCATAATTAGTCAAACTTAATGAAATAACTTTTATTTGAAAGGTAATTAAACTTCAAAAGTGGTGAAATTTAAAAATTTTTGATATTTGCATTATTGAATAAGAACAAAAATTGCACAAAAATTGCACTCTCAAATTTTGAGTTAAGTCAAAGGACAAATTTGGTTTACAACTAATTTAAAAAACTAAATGATATCCACATTAGGACTGTCCTTATCGTTAAAATGACATATTCAGAATAATTATCTGATCGTTATTACTCCAGTAATCTTGTTAGCTGTTATGGGAGTTGAAATTCAAGATGGTGGCTGTGTTTGCCGAGCTTAATGGGGAAACTAATGTATGTCCCATCAAATACCTAAGGAAATTCCTGTCGGCATTTATACTGCAACCAACATAACTGGCCACCATGATGTACATCTATTGATTTTGAGCCATATATTTTATATTATGCATGCCGAGTTGTTGGTTAGTGCAATTTATTGTTTTATGTATGGTATTGTGCTAAAAAAAAACAATAATTTATAGTCTATATTTAATTAATTTAATTGATAGAAACTAACATATGGTAGATCAAGAGGATAGAAGTTTGCTTTCTTTTCCACTCTTTTATGTACTTTCACTTAGGCACCCCATCAATCCAGCTCCTAACAATAGTTTTACAAATCTTACTGGTGGTCATGAGTTAATTGATTTGGATTTTAGAATCTCCTTATTTTACATAGATCTCATGACACATCTCTACAGAAATATCTTCAGATTGTAGTTAAAACACAGTAGAATTGGACGTTTTAATCTGTTTAACACAGTTCAAATGAAATGTGCAGACGATTTTTCTTCATTTTTATTTATTATCTTATGTAATTTTAACCAGATTTATTTCTGAATTTCTACTTTATCTATGATATTTACAGCAACTTTTTGTATAATATCCTTGATCTACTTATTTCTACTTTGACTTATGGTGCTCACTAGAGTCTATTAGCAGAGCTGGCTTGCTATCAACACATTTACTTAAACAAACTGTACACAATTTTAACATTCACTGTACTGTACGCTTTTGAGTTTGAAGCTGGAGGTTTAAAAACTTTACTGCCGATTGTCAAAATAAATTGAACCAAAGGGAACGTTATTTTTGATTTTCCATTCAACAAACGATTTTGAAAAACTTTGAAACTTGAAAAAACTTGTATAAATGCTAACCTTTTTCATGAATTGAATCAATTTGTTTGGATGTTAATTCGGTATGACTATAATTTTGTCATGTACCGTATGTTAAATGCCTACGAATAGTCTTGGGGTTGAGGAAACATGGGTTGAGAATTAACAGTGCAAAATCAATCAATTATTTTAGGATATTGATTTATTTTTGTTTTTTGCCTTACTGGACTGGATATATTTACATAAATACCTTACTTCCTTGTACTGCTCGCAGTCCTGTTTTGATCACTTTCTATACGGTGTCGTACGTTTCGCCTATTTTATCAGGCATTTTCAAACCGTTTATAAACAAATTTTAAAACTGATTTGCATTTGTTTAATGCGCGTCAAAAAACTATAAATTATACACAAACATTAACACAAACACACGTAATGGGGCATGAATATGCTGATGTAGTTTATTTTAAAATAGCAACCCGCACACGTGCACCCCGGCCCGTCCTTGTCTCAGTACTGATTTTTTCTCTGTAGATTTATTTATTTTGGAGATTCAAGGGGTTCGGTTCTGATAATACTGTCAAACAAAGCGTTAGATTGGAAATGTATCTTCTCGTTTAACAAAGAGTTTGGATCTAAAATAGTTACTTTATAAATGTACATAATTCTTCAATTACGTTCATGGTTGGTCCTTTGGAGCATTTATTTAAAATTTGCAAATTATTTTGGATATTGGTGTAAGTATGACCGGTGTCTTAAATGTTCAGCAAATTTTGATTGGTTTGTGTTAAGATTACAGTTGGGAATGTGCTTATTCCGTTTAGGATATTCCCGATTATTAAACAAACTAGAAATAAACACACCTCCTAGACTATTATGGAAAAGTAAAGAACTTAGGACTGGTTGTAGACAGTATACTGTGGTGGAGGGACATGTGACTTGTTACATGTAATAAGGATTTTGCTGGTACGCACTCTCTTTCCAAATTAAAATGTTCTCGGTTAAATCCTTGATATTTTCCTACATTGCTTGTGATCCTGTAGTCAATGACATATCAGCGGCGCTGGCTAACAAATTGCAGGGGACACAGAATTATTGTATAGGCCTACGCTTTATCACTTTTGTTTGAAGCGTGATGTTCACATTATTGCTCACTATAAAACTCAATGATTTACGTACTTACAATATTTTAATTGTGGTATTTTCTGTCCCTACAAACTGGTTTACAGTACCTGACAAAAGGTTTTGTATGTTCATCCGATTAAGTGCAAAGAGCACAAGAAGGGGATCTACTGTGCTCACTATACCAAACCGTAATGTTTAACAAATCGTTTACTGTTTCCGCTTGCCGCTTATGGAATTCACTCTCGCAAGCAATAAAGTTGGGTGATGGGCAAGTCCAGTTTATGAAAACCTAAAATCTTATTTTATGAATAAAGAAGCATCCTTGTCTTGAGGAGATTACAGTTTGTATGAATGTTTGGAAGAACGCTTTTATAAGTTATGTATTATTTTTTTTAAAGAAAAATTGAGAGAATTGTAAAATTTGTTCTTCTTTTTAATCAGTTACCGGTACTATTATTTTTTTGTGTATTGGTTTGTGTTTTGTTATAGTCTAATATTGTATATGTTTGTAATATTTTATAATTAATGTAATACGATTGATATTTATGAGGGTTAGATGAAAGAGAGGACTGCCTAAACTCGCCCTAAGTAAAGACAATTCAATTCAAAGCATTGTAGACTTAACATTTACAAACTATTAACAGTATTCACAGAATCGAGGTGAAAGTCTTTACAAATTGATTATTGAAATGTTTAATACTAAACTGTGATGTTTTTTCATTGCTCACAAATCTTTGGAACTTTCACTATTTTTTTTAATGGTTTATAGATGTGGTAGAAATTTGACGTTTTTTATACATAGGAAGATCTATCTATACATGAATTTAAAACCTTAAAAATATTTGATTTTCTATTTCAGCTTGTTCTTTGGAAATCTGTTTGCATTTTTCATGATCAACGGGAAGACTAGAATAGACAAAACGTCCCGAGTGGTGATCTCGTGTGTGCTTCTAGCTTTTACACTTGCTGCTCTAGTAGTGCTGATTTTGCTGAGGGAACCTGAACATGTAGAGGCACGGAAGGTTACCAGCAATCAGGACTCTGAAGGTGCTTTGCAAGCTTTCATTAAGGCCACAAAGATTGCAATGACTCCAAACATCATCTTGCTCAGTATTATGTTCTGCTATGTTGGTACGTTGTTGTTTTTAGTCATCTTTTGATGTTTAAGGGGTCAAATTCTACTAACTGCATAAGGAGATCAGAGTCCCTATTCAGTATTGAAATACTAAAACTTATTTTGTTGAAATAGTTTTAACTTTATAAAAACACGAGTTTCCAAATAAATATTTAATGTTTTTGTTCACTAAAATGATGCGTGTTTAGACACATTTATACATGCAGCTGGTGGCCTACTTTTGTTCAGATATAGATGGAATATGATTTGATAGAAATGTAAAGTTTGTTTTCATAGACTAAAAAGAAAAATCACAGAAGTAAACACAATACAGCAATAATAAAGACAGGCGTTAACAGTATTCTTGTAAATGTTACCATTCAGACTTGGTTTCTTCTCCATAGTATTGGACTTATTTCCTTTACGAATGAATGGATAAAAAATGTACCTTTAGCGTTAAGCTTAAAAATAAAATGTTTTTGTTGTGATTCCTAATATCTCCATCTTATTATTCATTAAAAGAGTATTTGAAACAAATTTTACTTTAAAAAATGTACTACCATTAGGCCTAAGTAAAATGAATAACTAAAAAAATAAAAAATATTTGATTTATAAATATGAACTAATTTTAACAAAAAACTAAGAACAACATTATATATTATTATTCCAATTTTAATTGGAATTGGTTTCATTAAAAATACCAAAAGTTTATAGCATTTGTAGATAAAATATAAAAGTCGGAAATGTATTTTTTACAATTTTGTTGTAGTAGTAGAAAATACAACAAATCACAGCTTTAACACTTGATTTATTATTTTTTAAATAACTTATTTTATGCATTGCTTATAAAACAAAACAGACAAGTCAAACAAGCTTTTAATTAAATAAGTATAGGAAATTACTAATAAGTATTTTACCTGTTATTCAGTCTGTCGTGTGACTTTGTTATGCTGTCCTAATTAGTACACGTTTCAATCGTTATCTCATTTTCAAGTACATATTACCACCTTTGAGATCACCATATATTCATAAAAACACATTACTGTAAATACAAAAAGTATGCGACAATGATTTTTAGCGCTAGACGGTTTTAGTTGGTAGGTGTACATCATCGCATCGACTATTTTAAGCTTTAAATACCTAGTTTTACAGACTAACTCTGTCTCAACTATCCATGTTTTCAATCTTGTAAAATTCTCATGACATATTAGGTCTATAATACTTTTTTTCTTAATATCAGTTAGTTTGAAAACTTAATAGTTTGTGACAGGTACCTTGTAGTCATAAAACTGATACTAAATAAGCATTGATTCACACTGAATATTGTTGTACTATAAGTCACAAGTTTAGAAAAAAAGGGGAGGGGATGGTAGTGTGTGGGGCCTTCGCTTGTGTCCTTGGTCCTCTTCAACTCCAGAGCTAACAGGAAGATGGCCTCCCGAGGTCCGTGGGAAAGAAAAGCTTTCTTTTTAATTAAGATCTCTTTTATTTGGCTTTACAGAACAATTACCGTACAATTATCTATGGCTCTTCCTATTTACATGATATAGGTTCGCCATGAAGGGTACGAAAAGGAACCACATACGCAGTCTAGTCGGCAGCCTTCTCCCAAGAGACTGCCACTCAAAGACTCCGATTACATCCTGTTCAATTGATCACCTCCGGAAATGCTTGTCTGCATTTCCGAAACGAGCTGCGAATCGGTCCGTAGTCTTTACTTCCAACTTGCATTCTGAATCTAGTGTTTTTAGTGAATGATGGCCAATTAGTAATTATGTATTATTGATGGAATAATGCCATTGTATAATTATGTATATTCACACTAGTAGTGCTTAATTTCTAAAATTGTAGGTGCCGGAACGCATACCCACACATTATTTTCAAATATAAGCCGTCCCTCCCCCTCTAAAACTTCCGATTTTTTAAAACCAAATATAAAAAACGGTGACATTTTTAAAACTTTTTATTTACATACGGTACTCACAAACGAAGACAAATCATATCAAATTTACTTCAACCATTCACTAAAAAAAAACTGTCTTGAGTCGGACTTGAATTAGGTAAAACACTTCCAAAGTACAATGTTGCCTTCATCATAAACTTTCTCACTTCGTCTTTTCGACTGGGAGTCAATGCAGAGTGATACCCCTTCGCCAGCCAAGACTATAATGGCGCTCAGGCTCATATCTGGGCCACAGGAGGTCCCAGAAGGCTGATGCGCATTAAGTCACAAACAGTTATGATGTACAGTGAGGACCTCAGTGGCGTCATAATCAAGTTCATTGCAGAAAAAGCCACGTTCACAGTCAGCAGTGGACAGTCTGCGCACTGGTGGTGCGACCAACTCTGTACAGGTGTGAGAGAGAGAGAGGTGGAGATAGAGTGAGAGCCAACCACATCACATTAGATGTAGCGTTGAGTTCACCCGTTGTCGTTGCCGGCGAAGCGCCGAATTATAGTACAAAATTTTCCCTGAGGCCTGGACTACACACAAGCATACAAAACGCCGCCGATCATCTGCTTCCTTTTTCAGTACCAATAGCTTCATATTATGTGAACTACACGAGCGTTTTTTGAAGACGCGAAATTCGAGCGTTTGGCAGATCGTACGACTCTGGATGCGTAAAATACGCGCACAGATCATCACCTTGCCAAACTACACGTAGAGGCAACGTGTATTTCTCCCGTGCTTTGGTACCTCCCTCCCCTCACTGGAGTGTTTTCCATGTTGAGCCAAACTTACCTCAGAATCAACACTCCTCATAGCAGTACCTTTTTTCACTATTAACACACTGGTCAAACCAAACAGTTCGTAAAACAACTCCACTGACATACGATATAATTGAACAAATTTCTCTGGGTACATTCTATGGGTGTTAAACATTACTTGAAACTGCCCTGTTACCAAACAGCTTGATAATGTTGGGTGTGACTACCAATGCCTCTTTGCACGACGTTTGTTTTTAAAACAGCCATAAACATCAGCATACCAGTAACACATCCGACCTGCATCGTGTCCTGTATTGGAACTTTATAGATTAAAACAGTGGTCCAAATTTGCAGTCACATTGTGCGCAGACAATCGGCGGCATTTTATACGTTCATGTAGTCAAAACATCGCGTTCAATCCGCCGCTGATTGTCGGCTTTATGTAGTCCATCACATTTTGCCGCGTACTATCGGCAGCGTTTTGTACACTCATGTAGTCTAGGCCTGAAAGGTGCCGGAACGCTGTTCCGGCCGAAATTAAGCACTGCACACTTGTTTGGGTTAGCAGATAGGATGTTCAGTAGCCTGGGAGTGATCACGTCTGTCAGTAGACTCATTTCTAAGGGGAACTATTCTTGACGTTTGCATTTAAGTTAGTATATACAATTGGGCCAGCAGTTATTGTTTTTGAATGACTTAATAAATTAAGTTAAATTATTCGGTAAAAAATGTGCCTTACGCACAATAAAAAAATTATTTTAGATCAGAGTTCCAAGGCTTAAAACTCCCAGTGAGGTTTGCCCAAATCAATCTATCTCTTTTAGGCCTAAGTACATTATTAGCTATGTACCGATAAATGCTAAAAATCCTGTATTCCGCCAGTTTGTTACTTGTGATTCACGAACGAACAAAAAAATTACAAATTAGGTTCTAAGGTATATTAAACATCTATTAGTAATTACATATCCCATTATTGCATACTGTTTTGATATATATTTAATGGTTAAACGAGGTAAACAGTAAATTAAAACACAAAAGATCTTGTTAAAGTGTTAAGTTTTTGATCCAAATCAGTTGTTTTATTTAGAATGGTCGCGTGTCACATCCGTCCGCAAAACCTCTAATTTTTACTTTTTTTCAAGTTTTAAATAATAATAACCCTAAATATTTCCGTGATAAAAAGTAGCCTAGATTAATCTCTGAAAATTCCTCTAAATGCAAATGAGAGTTTTGTCAAAATTGGTTGAGCCATGCCAGAGATTAAAAAACACAAACAAAAACACGGAAAAACAAACACAAAAAATAAAAAAATTCATGTTTAGATTTTGGTAAAGTGTGAATAATCGTATAAGCTTAGAAACAAGTATTTATTTCAAAATTAATTATAGACACGCACTTCAATTTTATTTACATGTAGGCCTATAGATTGGAAAGGTGTATAAAATTATTTTTTTTTTTTAGTGGATTGGTGTTGGGGTACAAAAGGATTTATTTCTACATTAAATATAATGTTTACTAATATTACTAATTTGTAATGTATTACTTAATACTGTATTGTTCACTGATTGTATAAAACTGCAGGCAATCTTCAATAATTTGTCAGGGTTTCAGGTATCTTTACACTCAGCAGTGTATAGTGGCTCTGTGGGCTTTACACATCAACTAGGTTCAGATTCCAAAAAACTGGTTCCTTTGGTTGGAATTTGCATCGGTACAGGAGAAGTAATAAGTAAGTGACATTTTATTTATTCATTTGAATGGTGTTATTTTCATAATCACACTAAAAATTAAATATTATGGAATGTACACATACAGGGTGATTCAGTAAAGCATAGCGGGCTATGCAAATTCAGATTCTACATGCATGCAAAAATAAGTCGAAAATGTGGTATAACATTTTTTCGATTTCGGCTTAGTTTAGCCGTAATCCGCCATTTTGTTTTTTAACAAAAACCCACTGTAACTCTGGAAATAGATAAGATATCGAGTTCAAATTTGGAATAAGCATTTTATATGTTACGATTAACAAGTGTACCAAACACAAATAATGTATTTTTATAATTTTCAAAATGGCGGACATTACAAATTTTTAACGTGGAATATCTTGAAAACCGTTAACTTAACCAAAAATGTACAAGAGACAAAATATTTGTATTTTTTAACGACAGACACAATGCTTTTTTGTAGTTTCAGTAGGTCAAAGGATAACCGAGTTATCAACAAAAAACTAAAAACATAATTTCTTGGTAACTGTCTACAACAACCAAAATTAGCCTAAAACCATATTTTTTTTAATTAAAATTTTTTTTATTAGTTATTTTTGTAGCGCACTATTTAGATTCAGATTCTACATGCAAAAATAAGTAGAAAATGTAGGCTTAGTTTATAGCCGTTATCCGCCATTTTGTATTTAAAAAAAAAATGTATAACTCAAAAGCCCTTGGAGATATTTTTATGAAACTTGGTATACACTTAACTCTATAGCTATAAACATTTTTCAAAAATATCTTTGATCAGACTAATCAAATTCCAAGATGGCGGCCATTTAAAATTTTTAAAGTCAAATTCCATGAAAACCGGCCACTAAAACAAAATTTTACTAGACACTAAATTTGAAGCCCTTTTCATTTCAAATCGAATGACACTTTAATTGCAAAAATTGGTTTTTAAATATCAAAATGGCGGCCATTTAACAATGTCAAAGGAAAATTCCATTAAAACCAGGAACTAGAAACATCTAAATTGTTCAATTTTAATTTATCTTTTATTATAAATTGAAAAACACATTAATTGTTAGCATTGGTTTACAACTATAATTAATGATTTAACTATGTATAGTTTAACAGCAATTTAAAAAGAAAAAACTAAAACAGATTTTCTAGTTATGGGTTTTTGAAGAGTCATCAAAACGTCTAGTGACTCTCCCATTATAGGAGCTGCTCAATCTATTGTTTTAGATTTTTTTATTGAATTTAACTTTAACAATTTTAAATGGCCGACATTTTGAAATTTGATTAGTCTGATCAAAGACATTTAAAAATATGTTTATAGCTATAGAGTTAAAGTGTATACCAAGTTTCATAAAAATATCTCCCAAGGGCTTTTGAGTTATTAATTTTTTTTTAAATACAAAATTGCGGATAACGGCTAAACTAAGCCTACATTTTCGACTTATTTTTGCATGTAGAATCTGAATCTGCATAGCTCGCTACAAAAATAACTAAAAAAAAATTTTAATTAAAAAATTATGGTTTTAAGCTAATTTTGGTTGTTGTAGACAATTACCAAGAAATTATGTTTTAAATTTTTTATTGATAACTCGGTTATCCTTTGACCTACTGAAACTACAAAAAAAGCATTGTGTCTGTCGTTAAAAAATACAAATATTTTGTCTCTTGTACATTTTTGGTTAAGTTAACGGTTTTCAAGATATTCCACGTTAAAAATTTGTAACGGCCGCCATTTTGAAAATTATAAAAATACATTATTTGTGTTTGGTACACTTGTTAATCGTAACATATAAAATGCTAATTCCAAATTTGAACTCGATATCTTATCTATTTCCAGAGTTACAGTGAGTTTTTGTTAAAAAACAAAATGGCGGATTACGGCTAAACTAAGCCGAAATCGGAAAAATGTTATACCACATTTTCGACTTATTTTTGCATGTAGAATCTGAATTTGCATAGCCCGCTACGCTTTACTGAATCACCCTGTATGGTAACCTTAAATTAATATGTCAGTGGATAGGAAAACTAGTACGGTAATTTATTTGTGTTCATGTTGGAACATAAGTCCATAAGCTGCAGACTGATGTTGTAATGGTCATATTGTAATACCTTCTTACAACAAATTATTTTATTGTTCTTCATTTAATTTGTTTTAAAAATAGTGTCTAATTTCTTTCTTTCCATTTTCATTGTGCATTATGCGAGTGTGACATCCAGAACCGACTGACAAGCTAATTCGCACTTTATTTCCTCCAAACTAGTGAGGATCAAGTCTCTACAAGTAGTGACACCTTTTGAATAATTCAATGATCTGGTGAGTTCTACGCATACATTAACTGTGTCGTAGAAAAGGTTATCTTTAACAGCAAAAAACAAAGTTGGTTACCACTAAAAGGGTGCTATTATGTAATTTCCTAATGGAAAGTACTGGGCCCGCTGTGAAAGTAAACGCCTCGTTAATAACCTTCAATACATCACTATTCATTTTCAGAATGGGAAAAAACTAAAAATTTGGAAACAGGCAACTCAGACAGTTGAGTAATACACCGTAGTCTTCTCAAACACTTCTTTGAAGAACCTGAATGAAGTCTCTTTGTACTAGAATTTGGTTTGACATTTTTATTTACCATGGGTTATTTTGTCCAGCGCACCGTGTACGTTAGACGGTATTGGACAAAATTATGGTAAGGGTGTAGCCAAGAGATCACATTTCCAAACCCCAGTTCCATAAGACCCAAAGCAATCTTTTGTCACTGGATGGGCATCAATCACTACTGTGAGGAAGGATCTGACTTCCTTCAACACAGCGATCACTTCCTGACCAAGCATCGAAGTTGCTGGCCCTTGAACACATACCATGCATACGTCTAGGCAGAGCAACCTCACATCCAGGGCTCTATAACAAGGGATATACCATTTTGATAATTTACGGTGACCCAGTATCAATCGCCTCTGACGTCACCATGCTGACACACACTAGCTGGTAATATTTCAGTAATGTGCGCGCAGTCGTTAACTCGCTGTTGTAACTCGATGGAAAGGCTTCAGTAAAATAAAATTTAGATATTCTTAATCTACATAAAGTACAGATTCTAACAGTATAAAACACTTTTATTTTAACAGGTATTTCGAAATTATCACAGACTGACATGGAAAAATTACCAAGCGAGGAAATTTTTTATTTTTGGGTTATAAAAAACTTCCAGCGGGAAAGTTGTAGCCAATGAATTGATCTAAACTATCCAATTCACCGATTTATGATAAAATGATTACATCATTATGAAATCGTTTATTAAATGAGCGCGAGGAGGTGCGGCGCTGCCACTCCCGAAGTACAGTTGTTTCATACGGGAATAACGTTTATGATATTGTTATTTTAAGGTAATATAGTAAATCACTTGTCCCCAGGTAATTATGCCAGCTAGAAAAAAAGTAAGCATTTTACTTTAACATAAACTAATTATAATTTATAATTAAAATTTGATATTATTGAAGTGGACACAAAAAGTTAAGTTGGAGGTTAACGTTTAAAAAATAATATCATTATTTTAAGGTAATTCTTTTAATTAAATATGAAACTAATTTTTTTACGTAATTACGATTTTCTTTTTCCATCATTGATCTCTAATTTTATTTCTTTGAATGTACGTAATAATGATATTATTTTTTAAACGTTAACCTCCAACTTAACTTTTTGTGTCCACTTTAATAATATCAAATATTAATTATAATTAGTTTATGTTAAAATAAAATGCTTACTTTTTTTCTAGCTGGCATAATTACCTGGGGACAAGTGATCAATTCATTGGCTACAACTTTCCCGCTGAAAGTTTTTTATAACCCAAAAATAAAAAATTTCCTCGCTTGGTAACTTTTCCATGTCAGTCTGTGATAATTCTCAAATATTTTCAATTATTAAAATTCGAAATACCTGTTAAAATAAAAGTGTTTTATACTGTTAGAATCTGTACTTTATGCAGATTAAGAATTTCTAAATTTTATTTTACTGAAGCCTTTCCATCGAGTTACTTGCAACAGCGAGTTAACAACTGCGCGCACATTACTGAAATATTCCAGCTGGTGTGTATCAGCATGGTGATGTCAGAGTTAAACTGGCGGCACAGTGCCGAGATCAAAGAAACGGTTTAGCCCTTGTTCCTGCCTCACATCAGCCTTATTAAACCAGAGCTGTGAAGCTCTGTTTCAACGTGCTACAGTTCTGCACAGTCGAAATTCTGAAAGAAGGCGAGAGTTGGAATATAGGTATTGTTTAATTTATGTAATTGGATTCAGTGGCAGATTAATGAAGTTTTGTGGGGAGGGGCGGTCTTTAAAGATGTAAATTCCTGGGGGCCTGGGGCCCTCCCCCGGAAAAATAAAAAAAACTTCTGAAATTGGCTTTTTAACCCTCTTTTGGTTAAAAAATCCTCCCAGCATGAGATCCCCCATTCATGCTTGAGGATAATTGAGTACACCAATATAAACATTACGTCACTGGTTAATCAACTTAATTATGTTTTATCAAAAAATTTCTTAATGTTTTCTGTGAGTAGAATACTTAAATAGGTTCTTTATTTTATAAATGAGAATTCTCCCAAAAATCCTTATTTTCAATTCCCCATTTTGGTGCATGGGGCCTTGGAAATTCCCCACCTTTTCAGCACTGGCCCAAAACGTAAACTAAACCAATTAAAATGACACTCACAGCGCAGTGCCTCAAGTCATTTGTCATCTGGGGACAAGCCATGAACAAACATGCTAACATCACACAGTACCTACACTTAGCCTTCCGGCCACTCCACTCTCTCAAGTGTGTCGCGTCGCTAAACGCGACCCTTACACTATGCCGACTTGATTTGACTCATGTCCTCACATCTTCGGGTACCGTTCCGGTTCCTTTTGTATGTTTTTATCGTGTACTTGTATAAACTTAAAATGAAATTTAGTTGAAGGTGTTTTTTAGAAGGATTCTTTGTAGAAAAGACAGTCAATTAAAATTTGATATGTTTCTCAATATTTTAAGCCTACTTACTAAATGTAAACGTACATCAAAACCTATGTTTTTGATATAATTTAATAGCCCAGGCAACAGGGAGTTCAAAATGAGGTTACCTGGAAAAAATACGGGAGAGATGAAACTTGGTAATATAGTACATTTTAAAATCCTAAAAAACTACTAAGTTTGCAACCCATACCAATTGGAAAAAGGTGGCCAAATTCCGGAATTGAATTATCTAAAAATTTTGTTTCCTTATGTTAGCAATAATATAATACAATTTATAATAAATATTTTATCAATTTCAGGTGATAATAGAGTATTCATGCAGTTTTTATAAATACACAACACATAAGATGGCACTTAACTCAAAAACTATTTATTTCACACAAAAAGTTTGAAACAAAAGTTTTAGAGACTTCAATTTTCTATAATTTTTATACGCAACTTTTTTCTAGGACGCACCCAACTGAAGTTATTTTGAAAAAACCGGAATTTGGCCACCATTTTCCAAGATGGCGGCATAAGCTCAAAGTGGTGGGGGCCACAAACCTAGTATGTTTTTTTAGGATGTCAAAATGTACTATATTACCAAGATTCATCTCTCCCGCATTTTTTCCAGGTAAAAGTACATGTTGCCTGGGCTATAAGTAGTTTATTTAAAATAAAGATTTGTAATTTTTTTAATGTCGGGTCAAGGGGCGGTCGCCTCTCTGCCCCCCCCTTTATTTACTGATTGGATGGAGGTATTGTATGTTTAGGTGTTGTTTGACTCAGTACCGCTAGGGACACCTAACCTTCATTATGATTATAATGAACTAATCATGTTTTTCAAATGTTATATTTTTTGGGGAGGTCACTATAAATAAGAGTACAGAATAGACAAAGAATAAGAACTTAAGGTTAAGGTTAAGCTCGTGTTTTGTGGATCTTATTCTCAATTTTTTTAACCATATGCATCCAGTATACATAATTAGAGTTTATTTTACAAGAACAAATACTAATGTGTTCAATAAATAATATATTATCATACTATGAATATGTAATTATGAATCTTTTAATATGCAGGTGGAGGAGTTGTAACATTTTGCGGGACTAAAATATCTCAGTACAGATGGGGAAGTGTAGCTGTTGTTGTCCCAGGATTCTTAGTCCAGCTCGTAGCATTTGTCCTGATATTCCTTAACATTCCCGACCAGGCAGTGTTTGGAGACACTAATGATGTATCCATCATCAACACTAGGTAACCCCAGATGGCTAAATGCGACTCATTTCTAATACTGGTTAATTATGATAGATGACTCATTTCTAATAAATTATGCTCGAGGTTATTACTGTGTTAAGAATCTAGCTCTTGTCTGTAATTTCTCTGATCTGGACCTTCGAAAATAGATACAATTTTAAAAGCTACAATCCCTCTGCGTAAACTATACTTTTCTTTACCCGTTGAATTATAATGGGTAACTGTTTTCTTTACTTATATACTGTATATAACAATGTCTTTGTTTTGGTATCTATACAGGGTGATTCAGAAAGAAACTTTCAGGACCTATTCTACAAGTGAAAATAAAGTAAAAAGATCACATAATCATAGTTTCGGAAATGCTTTGTTTTTCAGTTATCCACCTTTTTTTTACAAAATACTTAATATCTTTGGATAAAGGAAATATATTGAATGCAAATTTTGAATCCATACTTGGTATCACATCTTTTACCCAAGTAAAAAACTTTTTTCATAAATTTCCAAATGGCGGCCGTTTAAAATTTTTAATGTAAATTATCTTCAAAACCGCTAACTTTACAAAAAAAACTTCAAGCAACAAAAATTTCCTTTTTTAATGACAAACACAACGGGTTTTTTTATTATTTCTGTAACTTAAAAGATAACCGAGTTATTGGATAAAAACTAAAAAAAATTTATAATGTGGACAACTACAAAAAAACATCTGGTGTGCACATCACACAACTTTCCTTACCAAAATAGATGCTGTATCAATTATCAAATTTCTCGAGCGATAGATTGATGATACCATTTTCGAGTTAATAGGAGTATCCGTTTCGAAGAAAGCGGTACTAACTTCAAAACGGTTAATCCCACGGACCTGATTTTGGTCTCAATCGATTTCTAACCTCACAAAATGTCAAATTTGATACCAAATACGGCTAGTTTAAAAAAAAAAAAATTACCCCCAAAAACGCCCTTTTTGGGGGCAATTTTTGAAAAAATGGAAAAAGTTGAGTGGGGTATCGTTTTTGACATTATTTTGGACGCTGAATCGAATGAGGCCATTTTCAAGTCGATAGGAGCAGCCATTTCAGAGATAAAAACAAAATAACTTGGTTTTGTAATAACTTTTTTCAACGAATTTTTAACGGTCTTTCGCGTACATAGGGTGTTAAGGGGGTCAGAGTAGAGTATGTTAGCAAAGTTTAATCAAAATCGTTAGAGGGAATTTGGAGTAAATACCAAAAATGTGCTAAAAACTGCTCCCACGGTAAGACACCACCTCTGATTTGCTTCAAATTTACATGGGTTTAATTGTTTACATGTTTGAAGATATCCTGTAAATTTCAGTTCGATCCGTCCAGCCGTTTGCCCTGTGCACTCCGGACACACACACACACACACACACAGACACACAGACAGACCAATTGCCAAAAATGCATTTTTTGGACTCAGGGGGCCTTGAAACGTAAAGATATTATGAAAACTCGACATCGAATTTTTGGGTCGATCGCAATACTTACCTTACCTAGTATAGGGTAAGGAAAGTAAAAACAGAATGGTGGATAGTTGGAAAACTAAACACTTCAGAACCTATGTTTATATGATCTTTTTTCTTTATTTTCACAGTTTCTTCATGAATCACCCTTTATAAAGACAAAATTCACGACCCAATTTCTAAACGCGGTTAGCACCTTTAGACGCAAATACACAAACACATGCTTAGACGATTCCATGGTTCACAAAACTTCCAATAGAGTGCAGGGTGATGATCTTTGAGTATGTTTAGACCAAATAAAAAATATAAACAATGTCTGTTACGCCTTATCCATCTGTGTTCTGTCGGCAAAGCAAATGAGTCTACTATCAGCGCGGCTTACGATTATAGACGCATCTGTTTCACTTAGCTGTTACTTGTTTGTTTGTACTGATAGCTGATTGATATTCATTCTGAAGTTTTAGTTTTGTATAAGTTCTTGTTTTTCTTAGTTTACTATATAATTACTTTATTTTTTAGACAACAATAAGTATTGCTTTTATGTATTTAGTTTTTGCTAAATTTAGTTGATTCTTTTTAATTCTTAAAAAACATTTAAAACAATTTTAAATTAGTTGAGTATTTTACGTGTGTGTTTCTTAACCTTAAGAATCAAAACTTAAAAAGAACATTGAGAAAATAAATATATATTATTTTAACTCTAAATGAGCGGTAGCCCATATTTTAGCGCTTTAAGGGTTAACACTACTATTTAAAATTTATACTTTTAGAGGAATTACCAATTCCTACAGCTGATAACATTGCTAAATTTATTCACAATTGAAAGAGATCTATCGCAAAGTATTATTGAAATTAATTAAAACTATAAGTTTTATTATTATTGAGATTAACATGTTGTAATTAAATATATTTCAGCACATTCCTAGCTCTGCTATGCGCAGTAATGGTCGGGTTTGGAGATGGCTGCTATACTTCCCAAATTTTCTCACTTTTAGAAGAAATGCACCCCAATGACAGTTCCCAGACAGTTGCACTCTTCAATTTCATTAATGTAAGTAAATAGAAAACAATTTGAAATAAGAGAATCGGCAAAAGTATTGAAACTCCTAAAGACAATAGTTTACTCTTCAAGTTTTAAAATATATTTGTTTTAATAACCAGCTGTTTTGCTTATAATATCTAACAACAGATGTTTGTATTATAATACAGCACTTACAGCCTTTTTCATTGATTTTTCCTTTGTGTTTGTTTTTATTTTGTTAACCTAACCTAAAAAAAAGCTGTTGGTTGTAGAAAATAATTTAACTAATTCTAAATTTGTTAAGTTGGTTGTTATGGTAATGAATGTAAATGCATTCAAGAAACGTGTGTTGGTTCACAAGGTCGAATTGTGTTGCTAAGCTTTTGATTCGAATCAGCTGTTTTATCTATTATAGGGCTGGGAGCGAACCCCCGTTTTTGATAATTTTCAACCCTTAAAATCAAAATCCTTTCTTAGGGCATTTTTACATAGTCATATGAAGGTACCTTGGACAAAGTTTTTAGCTATCATAGTCAGTCAGAACTTCTTCTTTTATATTTATAGATAATAAAAATTCAATATTCAGCTGTAGTGCTTATCTGATTTTCATTCTATGCAAATTTCGTATTTCCTATGCTAAGAGCTGACCTTTTCTTTTTTATATTTACAGCCTAAATGAGTAGAAATTACTTTATTTTTTAACATTTCTACGTAAAAATCACTAATATTTTAAAGCGGACCCACATGTGCATCCATAGCACATAGGCTCAAAATTGGTGTGCAAAGCACGCAATGCATTGTGTATTGAAAATACTCCCAATATGCGGGTTAGTGTTCGAAGCACGCAATGCATTGTGTATTAAAATACTCCTAATATGATGTTGGCGTGCAAAGCACGCAAAGGACTGTGCGTTGGCCGCTTCTCATAGTGTTCAGTGCCAAGCTCACTTGTGCATCCTTAGCAGTGAACGTGTTAATGAACAATCGTCACAATTTGTATGACGTTTTACTTATTTTGATTTCTAAATTTATTCATTTTAATAATTCATAAGTTTTATTTTTAACAGGATAATTTTATTTTATTATTTTTCCATTTCTTTTACGTCGCAACTGTACTGGTTACCATACGATTGTTAATTCACATTTTTCCTGCATGTAAAACTAACCTAGTCGAGCAATATGTTCATAAAATGTATTTTGAACTCGCACATAGATAGATGGAAAAGTTCTAATCGAGTGATCATATAACTTTTTACTTCCTAATATCTTGTTATTTATGTTGGTACTAATCTTTTCTCCTGATTCAGAGTAGTAGCTGCGCTCATGATACCCATTCCTAGTTAGTTGAAAAAATATAAATATAAACAAGTCCTAATTATGACATATATATGTATCTATTTGTTTTTAACTCCTGACACAAAACGAGGGGTGTCATAAGTTTAACGTGTATGTCTGAGACATCGTAGCTCCCAAACGGGTGAACCGTTTTTGATTTAGTTTTTTTTTTTGTTTGAAAGGTGACTTAATCTTCAGCCGTTCAGGGGGCTTTTCAAATTTTGAATTTATCTATCTTAACCTCCCGACGTAAAGTGAGGGGTGTTA
Source organism: Philaenus spumarius (assembly GCA_018207615.1). NCBI lineage: Eukaryota > Metazoa > Arthropoda > Insecta > Hemiptera > Aphrophoridae > Philaenus > Philaenus spumarius. The sequence goes on along the minus strand of JAGFPH010004567.1, from coordinate 97,339 downwards.
TAAGTTTAACGTATGTATCTTTCTGTGGCATCGTAGCTCTAAACGGAGAAGTTCTAACTGAAAGTCTTTAGTCACTTTGTTTACCAGCATTCAACATATTCAATTAGTACGGTAAAATGTGCTTAGGTTGGCAGCACTACTAAGGGTCTTCTTCTGCAAACATCAGCTGGGTTGTAATTGATAATGATATTGATAACCAAATAACTCAATAAATTAATTATATTATTAATATTTTATCTGGATTTTTATTTTGAAAATTAAAAAGTTTTAGAACATAATATAAACTTGTACGCATGGAATAGATTTTAAAACATGCAATTTGATTTTCACAGAGTATGGCAGTAGCAGTGAGTTTCTATTACAGTACATTTTTAGGCTTGCACACTCAGCTGGTAATCCTAGCTGTAACAGGAACTTTTGGCACAGCTGCTTTCACCATGGTCACATACAGAGTCAAGTTTTTGTAACGCCCAATCTATAAAAGTCTAAAAAATAACCTACAGTATATTTTTTATCATCTGTACTATAAAAAACTAATTTTTATAATACCACACTGAAAACGGCTGTTTTCTTTACCTGTTCATAGACAAGTAAGTCCTTCTTTCCCGTGCACCATCTGATTGCCAATAAAAATAAACATTGCAGTTTTATGTAAACAGCTGATTACAACTATAACACATTACAGGTTACTTCCAAAGCTAGAAATAAGAGTAAAATTGCATCGAGTTCAAATTGTAAGAACTAATTGAAGGAGTGTTACTTTAAAAGTACTGTATGTTACTTTTTCAGTGCAGTATAGTGATAATTATTGTAAATTTTACCGTCCTTGCATCAAAATCCCTGTCCCCATCTTGCTCGAACAGAAAAACCCTACTTACTGGGATTGTAACGTTATATACTAAAACAACCTTTTAAAAACCTTGTGGACCTATTTTCTGCTACGTATGGAGACCATTAACATGTTCAAGAGTACAGCATTGCTAAGCAAAAGTCCCAAATGAGTACTATCGTCATATGACGTCTTTTGACATTATGTAAACAAAGCAAATTATCTGATAAGTGGCGATATCTTACGGTCATGATCTAAACTACAACATGTTTTCTGCTTGCTTACAAGTCAGTGGCAAAAATCGTACTGCAAATAACCTTCCATTTGGCTCTTTTTTTTCTATTCCACCTCATGCCAGTTGTATTTCTCTATCCGTAGAATACATTTGCGTATTCATAACCTAGTTTCTTGTGCAGTTATTTAAAGTTTTCCACTCCACTGAAGTTATTTATTTTAAATTACTCCATTGAATGTAATTTTATAAAATTTTATTGTTTGTTTTACCATTATTTGATATATTTAAACTATTTAACTTTTTGTCGTACAAAATGGATAAAAACCCAGAATATTTGTTGCGCACTGATGATATAAAAAACGAATTTGACAATAGTAGTCTAATAAATTACAGTGATGATGAAGTTTTCTGATCAGATGAAGAATGTTTTGGTAGTGAAGTGGACAGATAATGAAAATAAAGTATCTGGAGTTTATGATAGAAAAGATATTTTTGTTACTGACTCAGAAATTGACGTAAGTACTCTAATAAACAATTCTCCTTCTAAGAGTCATTCTGAAAACAAATTGCCTGATAATCAACCTGATAACCATTTGCTTACTCAAAACGAACCTGAATTCAACCCCTTGAATGGGAACAATGCTTTCTGCAGTAGTCCTATTTTCAAATGGGAACATAATGACAACTTTGAACCAAAACAAGCGACTGTTGATTCCTCTAACTCTTCTAATTCTTCTAACAGGCTATGATTTGAAAGAATAGATGTATTTTACCACATGTTTGATTTTGTTTCTCATATTGTTACACAAACAAATAGATATTATAAAGAATGTTCCAAAATAGAATTATTGCAAAGTTTTTCTAAACTGAACAGATAGGTAGATACAAACGCTGATGAAATGTATTGTTTTCTAGCAACAACCCATGTGATACCGCACAGTCAAAAAAATAACATAAAACAGAATTGGTCTACAGATCCCCTCTTAGAGACACCAATTTTTCAAAAATATTTTCACAGGACCAATATTTTCTTTTACAACGAATGCTCCACTTTCAGGATAATATCATGGCTAAAGGACTAGACAAACTATATAAAATTTGAACGGTAATTGAATCACTGAAAAATAAATATGGTTCAATTCTATACCCCTATGAAAATGTGGTTATTGATGAAAGCCTATATTAGTAGCAAAGTGGGAGCACCGATGACGGCCAATGACTCACACAAATGCAGACCGCACACACACAAGCGCAGGGATTAGGACCGGCCGTATTTCCACTCCGTTAAGTCTTCTACTATAGTTGACCAATAAAAACATAATTTTTTGCATTTGTAATTTTTTTTTTGACTCGTTTAGTATTTTTAAACTCTTTTCATTATAACAAGAAAAATGATACCAAACAACGTATAATTTACTGCATATTCGCCATTCATGTAGGCGAATATCAAATCACATTATAAAAACTTAAACCGTAGTCAATCTACCAGTTTTTCAGGTTTATAAAACCTTAAAGTTTATATAAAGTAATCTTATTGTTAATAAATTCACATAATTTATAATAAAATACATTACTAAAACCAGACTGTCATATAATAAATGTTTCAGACTACTCCGGAGGTTAAAAGGACCGGTTACGCTTTTTTTAAAGACAAATGAACGGTATTAAATTAAAATTGGTCAACAAAAAATAAGATTAAAGTAAGTACTGTATATCAACTATCTCTGATGCCCGAAAACAATAAAAAACAACTGAACAGAATTGGTATTATTATGGTTTATAAATTAGATTTACAATTTAAATTAATACAATTAAATGCTAGAATAAATATTCATACTATGTTTGGTATCATTTTTCATGAAATTTGGTATAGAATCTAGATACATAATTAATTTTAAAATAAAATAAAGTATAAACAAATTAATGTTGATGGCCGGAAGTACACTAGGTTGGAAGGAAGGGTGTGTGAGTGCGAGGGGACTTGACCTGGCTTCCTACTACTATAATGCTTTGAAAGGGAAGGCTGTCCTTTAGGCAGTACATTCCAAAGAAAAGAAAGTGATTTGGAATTAAATTTTTTGTATTATGTGACTGTAAGACTGGAATAGTTTAAGACAGGAAAAGGAACTAACTTGGACAACGAAAACACTGTTAACGATATGATTTCATCGAAAGTAACAGAAACACTAATTAATCCATATCCAAACCAAAACCATACTGTTTACATGGATAACTGGTACTCAAGCCCCGAGTTATTTGCTTTGCTTAGTGAAAAAAATACAGGAGCTTGCGGGACATTAAATGCAAAAAGAAAGTTTGTTCCTTACCTCCCGCAAATAATGGAACCAGGTGAGGTAGCAGTTAGACTAACGACAAAATGATAGTTATAAGATGATGACAGGCATCCAGTTACAATGCTTTCTACAGTAGATAAGCATCAAATGGTTACTACTGAAACAAGATCGGTTAAAAATAAAGTAAAGCCGAAATCTGTGACAAACTATAACGCAAATACAGGCGCAGTACACAAATCGGATATGATGATATCCTACAATGATTCAACTAGAAAAACGGCCAAATGGTATATCAAATTATTTTTCCATTTTTTGGACGGAAGTGTTCTGAATTCATATTATGTATACAGATTAAAAATGAAAGAAAGAAATCCAAATATAAAAGTGCATTTAATGGAGTTTAGAATAAACTTAATCCGTCAAATATTAAAGGCGCACCACACTCCAAGAAATGTCTTGTCAAGCCCTGTTGGTGGAGTCCTAAATCCACTGCGACTCTCGGGACGCCATTTTATGAGACCCCTTCTTACTAATGAGTCGGGGAAGAGGAAGCTGCATAGAAAGTGTTACGTGTGCATGCACACAACGCTGGCCGAAGTTAAAAGAAAAGACTCATTTTATGAGTTCTACATGTGAGATTGCGCTATGTGTTTACGTTTGTTTTGAAAATTACCATACTTTTAAAAAAATCTAAATTTTGTCAGGAAAACCTCTTGTATTCATTTAATTTACATTGAAATATTATTTTATGACTTAATAAATAAATGTTTTTAGTTTTTTGTAATTTTTTACTCCCAGGGTATGTTTTATCGCTAGAGCCTTATTCAAATGGGCACTACGATGTAGGACGTCTTATGACTCATCAACAGGTATATGCCCTACTAGAACCTCGTTCCCATAACCCGGAATGGTATCCTGACAAACCCGTGAATCGCCAGTAAACTTAGTTGATGCCATAATTTGCCAAGATATGGTTGCCAATGGTCGAGCCAGCTTATGTTGAGACTAATTATAATTATAGTAATTGATAATAACTAAATCTTGCTAATTACATGATACTAGGCTATCGCACGGTTGACACCAAATCAGCCATGCGTTGCTACTGTTGTGTTTAATAATACATTTGGACAAACTGATGAAGACATTATGACGACCGGCATTACATGGGCCAATTCTCTAATTTGGGAGGTTAGTCCCATAGTTAATTGGTTCGCTTTTGCAACGAATAATCAAACAATAATTAATAGTTAGCACTATTACACAACACAGGTTCATGCAAACCTTTTGGATCCACTGAATTTGTACTTAATATTCCCTCACTCATATAAATGTGGAGGCACGGGATATAGTTAATATATCGGGCTGCCGCAACCTTTATAAACAAATTTTATCACTGATAAGTTCTTATAATTTTTACTACAGGTTAAAAATCAACAGCACTACTTTCTGCAGTTGTATCGAAAACCACTTTGAATGTTACCTGTGTTGGTTAGGTGAGAACAAATTATAGGTCCTAAATAATAAAAACCAAATGAAAATGGACAAACATTTATTATATATGAATATGTATTTATTCATGTGATTTCAGTCTATATACACGTTTTGTGAGTTATAAGAATATACACTACTTCTGTCAGCATAAGTATTATTATAGATCACATTGTATAGTTAAACATGCTGTCTAAGTGATATTAAATTAGGCCTTAGTTAATACATGGTTGCCCTTTATTATATATTACAAATAGGTTATGTACATACACTTTGGTTATGATATAAATACTAGAGTACACATCCTTTTGTGTTAACTTTTAAATAATCAACATTTTTTTTTATTCAAATAGTAAAAGTGGAAAAATTTCAAAATACAAGATCGTACTAACTGATTTTAATAATCTACAACGTTTGCGTTTATTTTTACAATGATTAAAACCCATGCTTTTGCAACAAAAATCAATCTAGGGAAAACATATAAATAGCATCCAAAAATAGTTTCTCTAATACTGTTATTTTATGACGTGAAGCAATGCAGAATGTTTGAACGGATATTTAATTTTACAAATTGTAAACCGCATTAACACAGAGCGTATTATAAACATGCACGATTTTATGCACAATTTGAAGTCAAAAAGTTTTTTTTTGTAAATGCATTAAACCATAAATAATACTGAATATTTACTTATTATCTATAACAAAAGGCTTACATTGGTTTTGATAAACTGAATTTGTAAGCCGAATTTAAACTTAACACAGATTTATTACACCATGCCTACAAGTTTAAGAAATATGGTACGGTATATGGAAACATGTTTTATTTTGACCTTTTAAAAACTAAACACAAATTGAGAATGCTAAAAGTTGTATTTTGCCCAAACGGTTACCTTTGAGATACAGCTGTTTACGGAAGCAAACAAAAACTAAATTACTTCGAGTACTACAAATTTTCTCCTGATATCTGATAAAACAGAATAAACTGTTGGAAATTTTAAGCTAACCCATCTCTGCAATATTACGAAACTTGAATATTTTTAACTAAATCTATAAAAAACTGTTTTACTTAGTTTGACTGTTATTCCTTTGGAGTGTCATGCTATTCTCACTTTCATGTTTTTTTGTTAATTTTATGTTTATTAAACCTTAGTACTTTTAAGTAATGCTTTTTCTTCTGTTTATGCGAAGTTTGATATTTTTATTTTTAAAAGGTTAAAATAAAAACTCTGTATCTATGAACAAACAAATTTAATGATTTACTACACGTAAACTTTTATTTCATTATCTAAGGAATGCTCCTATAAATCTCATAATATGAACAATATATATATAATATATACTTTGCATAAAAATGTTTTAAAAGTAAATCAAATAAATTACTTTTGTATAAGTTAACGTAAAAATAAAAAATAAATTTAAAAAGTGTGTAAATGTTTGTTTAAAAAAACATATTTTAGGTAAAAAAAATAGACGTACAATTTGACATGCAAATATTACGAGATTCTGTCATTCTTTAGTCAATGTACAGCTTACTTTACATACATTTATGGTAGCACCAAACATCAGTTTGCACCGGGAAAACTGAAATTGTCAAAAACTAGGAATAAATGCAATTTACAAAACAAATTTAGCACTACACTACTCTTCAGAGGTTTTCTCGGACAATGACGTCTATCCAGCGGAAGATTATAAAATAACAACTGAATAAACTTATCAAAATAATAACAAATCTGTCTATTTATACATATATAATGATTGATTATTGTTTGTTTGAATCTTCCCAACAATATTTCTACAGTGAGCTCCCTAGACTATTCACAATAGAATGTACATTGAAATAATGTTTGGAATGAGCACCACTAAACCAGCTTAGAACGAAATTTAGAATTAGGCCAAGTGATTTTTGTTTGGATTACGAATCTGGTAACAAGAATTTGTCTCATCTAGGCACTAAAGGCTTAACTCACCTTTTGTTTTTTTTACTGTACACACAAATTATTTAATACTAATGCCTTACAAATATTTTACATAGCACAATAATTTACAAAAAAGAATAATTATTACTGCTGGATGGTATTTTCAATTGATACCTCAATGTTTTTTGTTTTCCATCGTCACGACTGACGCGACGTTTCAGTTCAGATCCTGTCTTCTTGAGTTAGTAAGTATAGATGAATACTATAAGAATCATGAAACCTACAATGGCAAACACTCACCAGCTTATCATCCCCCCCCCCCCCCCCCCCCCTCCCCTGTCTATTTGTATTCTTGATAAGAAATATTTAATATTCCTTTTGATATTGAATTTTTGCCAAGTTTAGAGAATCAGTGTTCATCACTTTGCGTGTTCACTCTATTTCACTTTCCACTGTCACTGCAGCTTCGAGATTGTTTTCCGCTTCACCGGATAAAGCGTCAACAAACACCTAAACAAGCAGAAACAAGAGTTGTAAGAAACCATCCATCTGTTATAATTTTTTATTAAAAACAGGACATTAAATACACAAATAATATGCTATTAGCCTTATTGAATTATTTACACAAAAAAGACAACTACCATTTGATTAAACGTACAAAATATTTTCATTTTAGATTAGAACTAAAAAATTGTATTTTATGTTGATTCTTCTTTGGATTTTAGATTAGATGAAATAGGCTGTTGGTTTAATATTAGCTAATAGCTATCATCATGAGACAGTTCGAATTGAGTATGTCTAACAAACACAAATAAGTCATTCATATGATGAGAAAGGGGAAAAATGTGATTCTTCTTTCTTCAGAGCTTAAATGTCTTACAACTGAGGCATTTACGTTTTAGATTTATTTAAATTAAAAGAAATAAAGAAAAAAGTTATAAAAATGTTAAAAATAAATATTGCTTCTACAACTTAGATTGAGTAAAGTTTTCAAATTTGAGATATACAATTTCTTTTTCCTTTTTGTTTCTATACACCTATTTTGATATGTTCCACACTAAATTTGGCATCTTCCAAACCAAATTTAACTGAGTATTCATAATTTTGTTTGTATTAAAAAAATATATATCGTGAAAGAAAAGAGGGACATATTTTTGTCTTTATATAATATATTATATATGTGATGCGGAAAACTTTTAAAAGGGACCATATGTCTCAAAACTTCAAAATTGAAATATTTATGGCACATATAAGGAATTAAATTCCTAACAATTTGGTGAAATTGTGATAGTTTGAATGTTTGTTATCGGAAAAAGGAGTTTTGAGTAAAACACATTTAAATTTTTAATGTTGCTGGAGTTTATGCTAACGGACAACTGATCAGCTGATCACATCAAAGCCACATTACGTTACAGCTGTTTAGTAAATAAAAATGCTGGGACTGTATTTGACAGTTTTTTTACTCAATTTTTAAAACAGTTTATTATTGTTTAAATTAAAATAAGACCTAAAAAAATATTGTTAGTGAAAAGGGACCATTTGTCGGGGATTTTTTAGCTCTTGTTGCGTAACAACTGAAAAGGTACCAAATGTCGGGTATGGCTAAATCAGTGCAGCAGACAACGTTCTTAATTCTGCCAGAACTCGTTTTAATTCCCTAAAATGGCACTAGAAAGCAGTAAGAGCTACATTTTGAGGCTACTTCATTCATTAGGAAAAATTACCAAATGTCGCTCCAATGCTATAATTTCATAACAACATTCGGTTCCTTTTCCCAACAATGACAGACCTTTACAAAAATACATTTTTGTAACATCAATAATGCTTGTTGGTGGACATATAATAAACACTAGTTTCACATAAAATAAGTTTATTACAAAAATTAACAAAGAACCAAAAATGGCTGAAATTGACTTATTTCGGTTTTGTGAGTCTAACGCAAAATTTTGTTTCCCAACAAATGGTCCCTTTTAGTTCTCCGCATCACATAACTATCATATATTATATGATATCACATTTGTGTAAAGATATTCACCCTTTTTATTTATTTTTTAATATATGTCACAAGTACAATGTCAAATATTTTTCCTTGTTAATTTACAATTTTAAAAAACAGAATTTGGAAAAATACTGCTCACGAATGCCAAGTTCATATTACGTTAGAGTTTAAGTCAACCCCTTAAAGGTAAAATCGCCGACTCCACTCCTTTTGAAATATATTTATATTTTTCAAGTTTTAAGTTTAATTTTAGAAGTTTGCACCGCAAACAAAATTAATTTTGTGTGTCCTCATTAAGTTTAAAATAAAACGATTTTATGGCAAAATAATTTGTAATTTTTTACATTTTATCTATTTAATGAAAATGTTTACGTGTACAAGGGTGGATTTACTGGCTAACGTAGTAAATATAATACTAAAGATTTATCTTATTACTAGTATTATTTTATTAAGAGCATTTTTATCTGAAAATAATGTTTCTCTCATCAAGCAATATTCTTAACTAAGGAATTTAATTGAAGCTTTAAAGGCTTTGTAGTACACTTAACTTACAATTATAAATAATACATCAAATGAAAGAGCTACATCAGTTTTGTTGGTACACCTGTGTGCATGCACTGTTTCCTCTGTCTTCCGTTAGAAAGCGCTAGTAGCAAAGATAGCGACTAGTGAACAGAAAGCTTTTTATGTTTTACAGTTTGCAAGAACTGAATCTGTAGATGCAGTGTAACATGCGTTCCTTATTAAGTTCATAAAGGATATGTGCATGTGCCTCCTCCGCTACCAGCTGACCTACCCGACTTAAGAAACAGGATTGAAGCAGTTGCTGCAAGAATTACTCTACATACACTGAACAAGGTATGGGACGAACTCGGCTATCGACCCGATGTGTTCAGTGTGACGAATGGTGCTCACATTGAACACTTGTAGGAAAAACTGGTTAATTTGCTCTTTCATTGGATATATTATTTAAGTTGTAGGTTAAATACAAAGCCTTAAAACCCCGATGTTCATTTTTAAACACTCGCTATATTTGGTACCTGTTCATTTTTATTTTGTACACTGAGACATCCGTAAGAGATGAAAATAATCACGGAAACTAACATTAGGTTGTGCATATCATGTGAGACGCACTCTTATGTAATCATTATTTTACAAAATAATATACATATTTCTCCCCTGTATGCTTGCAGACTCTGATTCTCTGTACACAGTTTTTTGTACAGTAATAATAAATAACTTTACAAATTAGAACTAACCTCTGCCGTAACATTTTGCTGCCCTTCTGCTATCTGATCTTCAGAGAGTGCGTCTATGTCTATTGTTGGAACCTCAGCACCTACGCATGCAGATATACACACTCACACACATGCTAAGCAATCGTGTATTAGTACAAAGGGCAGTGCAATCAAAAACTATTTAGGCCACTAACTATTTCTTAAAAATATAAATTCTAACTTTCACCAGCACTATAAGCAATATGTGGACACTGCAAAATAATAATTTATAATGAATTACGCGGCAAGTAATTGTAGATTAGAGCGTGGACTGATAGCGTGCAGTCAGTCGATGTCCGGTTGTCATAAGATGCGCATCAACGTACTGTGTTTTTTAAATGTGTTGTGTTTTATGGGTTTTATTAACGTTTTGACAACCTCTATATATAGAGGGCTTTTCTGAAGGTGGGATAGACGTCCCGAAACGCGTCAAAAGAACAACCAAAATGAGGTCACTGACGGAAAAATAAAAGGTACTGTACTTTATTATAATAATTTATACTTTTAAGAAAAATATCTGGCAAAAAAAACTGAATGGCCGTAGGCTCGTCCAGTTTGCTAAAATTGGTCTTTAAAAGCAATTGTTTAGGCCAAACTCGCTACCATAGAAAACGCGATACTAAAACCGTATCTATAAATAATGTGTTGCGTACTTTTTGTATTTAATGTGTGTGTGCTTTTATGAATATATGACGACCTAAAAGTGTTAATATATACTTCAAAATGAGATTACGATCTCGAAACGCGTTGTTAACAGGACAACATAACAAAGTCACTCAACGGACTAAATATCAGATAAAATAATTATAGTAATTTCCTGTAGTTATTTCATTGTATAAAATACTATATTATATACTCTACTATATACTAGGCTCTACTATATACTATAAATCCAATAACTTCAATATAAAAAATATAACTATATGCATGGAAGTTTTATAAATATTTTGTCAAATATCAATGATAAAAAAATTTGTAATGTTTGCCAATTCTGTGATAGAAAAGATACATAGGATTCAGAAACTTCACTCGGCTCAGACACAGCTTAGCTTCAAAACACTCTTCACCCGAGGAAAAATGTAGCCAAGCTCATTTACAGATCCGTTTAAAATTCATAAACAACGCTCTGCCTCAACTCAACTGAGCCAAGCTTGAACGAAAAGAAAGCTACGGTATTATTTCTTACCTGTATCGTCTTTATTTGATATGGTTACATCCAATACGAATTTTACTGGGTTAGTAACGGCCTAAATAAATTCATTTAATTGATGAATTATTCAAGTTAAAGTTCAACTGTTGATTTAGATATTTTATTTAAACTATGTTTGTTGTGATGTGTAACAATACCAATAAAAACCTACAAAATAAAAAGTGCGGTAATTTTACATTCACAAATTGCAAATGGCGAACAATTTTTAAAACAATAGACATATGTATTTATTTTTGTAACTATCCCTACCATCAAATTTTCTCTGCTTGAAATATAAGTTATGAATAGTTTTAAAAACAAAAGAACAATTATAAATTTTTACTAAAATCTACTCTACAATAAATATTCTAGATCAGAAAACTATCCTGTTTATTTATTTTGAAGTTGATAAAGTATTAATATGTATGCTAAATTTGGGTAAAACTATTTTATTTGAAAACGCAAAATGTTAGATTTTTCTTCATATGTTTAGGGTATGCTCTTGCTTATAGCATATTTTAGTAATTAATATTTAAAATTTTAATTTTTTGATCATTTAATAATAAAATGATACTATTACTACAATATCACGATATTAATATAAGAGTTGATGGTAGTGATAAACCTAACTTTCAGAGCAATGGAAATTTCTATAGCCTTGTAATCTGCAAAAACTTTTAAATTAATTACTTTGTCTAGCTCAAAGAAGATCATTTAAAAGAATATTTCTTGTTCTCTTGATCTTCAACCACTACAGAAGAAAAATTTCTACGCCCAGACAATTACTCATTCTATATTCAAATTATTGGATTTATAGTATATAGTAGAGTATAATATAATATAGTAGAGTATATTATTAGTATGTTAAAGTATAGTACAGCATACCCACAAGGTTTGTATGTAAGATGTATAAGACAAGTGAATTCTACTGTTTTTTACTTCGGCTCGCATTAGAATGCCGAAGTATTGAAATCATGCGATAGTTTTGTGTGTGTCTGTTTTCCTGTAAATATGATATAAGCACTCACAGACGTCATAGAAAACTTCTGGTGGTGCCAAAATCTTTGTAATTTTGTTGCGGAGAGTTGATAACCTTAGAGAGTTGAAAAGTCGTAGCGCGTCGGGATCACCTTTTTGGGTCAAAATTTTGAAAATACAATGTGGAGTATCGTTTTATATGTTTTTGGGTACGGAAAAACCGATTTTGATGGTTAAATATTTTTTTAACTAAATGTAACAAATAAAAAGTAATTTTTAACTTTAATTTTCTTTCAATTCTTGTGTTCTGTCAGGACGAGCCGAAGTCTCAAAAAACTGTTCCATCTTTTCACTAGTTTTTATATTTACATTCAAACACCTTGTGCACGATATACATTTTAAACTAAGTGTGTCCACAATGTCAAGTATATGTACAAATAAGGAGGAAGAGAAATAACAAAAATATCAACAAATCATAGATTCAGGCAGACCTTGGTTATCTGGCCATAGATTAACTGGTTACACTGAGCGCGGAATATCTAGAGCTGTGGCCTACGACACTGGAGTGGGAGGGATAAACAGCGCGCAGCGTGCTACTAGCCTTGCCACAAACGTCGTGCTACCACTAACTCACTTTGGTAGTAGTATGATAGCTAGTACACAGTAGTATTGTATTTTCTAATGTAAAACCCTATTTGATTATTTCTTGTCGGAACTTTACAAATGTCTTCATTTAAGGTTAGTACAAGGCCGCGCATGCTCTGGAGCGTCCCCTGTTAACTATTCAAATTTTAATGGTTGCCACAGCTCAATATATTGCGCGCTCAGTTTACTGCGTGTTCACTTCAGAATATCATCACTTTAATGAATCTAGAATAAAATATCAAATTAATTAAGTTTATTGACTTGACTATAATTATCCGTCCACTTTGCACAATTACCGAGAGACTGAACCTGACTATCCTAACAGTATATAACTTTAATATATCATATATTCTTAAGTTAGCTTAACACCACAATAGACCACATAACCAAGTTCATACTATTTTCTACTCCAAGAGCTTTAAAGCTAACCTCCACCTATGCCAAAATGGATCTACTCCGAAAAGAATAATATTAAACTTAAATACTTTTGTTATTTTTGTCACATAATGATAATATATTATTGCTTTTCTTGAAACATATGAACGTAAAGAACAAATTTATTTATTGTAAAATAATAAAAATTAAATAGATTAGCATTAATACATATACAGGATGATTAGTATAATGTTCCCAGCACTTTCTGGGTTGTTTCCACTAGTAAAGATAATAAAAAAAAGTTTATATAAATATAGGATCGGAAATACAGTAAGACTTCGATAATCAGGCACTCGATAGTCCGGCAAACCCGATAGTTCGGCATCCATCATCTTGATAATTGGGACTTATTAAAAATGGCAGTTTTTGTAATTATTATGTGATTTAGGCCCGGTCTAAACTTTTTGTTGGCTCCGCTTCCGTCAAAAACAGTGTGCTCAATAAATTGTCCAAAACAAACATTTCAATCAACATTTCTTCTAAAAATCGAACCGATTCAAAACAATGTGCTCTCGTCGTCCTTTAAAAACGTTTTTGGGTAAAGGGACCGTTTAACATTTCCGTTGCTGACAGTATTTTGTTGAACATATTCCACTTAATGAAGATTATTTGAATAAATTAAAGTCTTTAGAAAAAGATACACTAAATTTCTTGTAAATAGTTGTTCTATTTAAAACAATTTTGCACGGTTTGGAAGTGAAAGGGGTTCGAAGAATTTGTGACAGGCTGGAGTAAAAATAATAAACCCCCTCCACGTACTGACTAACGGAAGCCAACAACAAAGGGGAATGGAGCCATCCCTACTTGAGGCCCATCAGTTAGCGGCAATCTCTCTACGCAGTTATTATTACGTAGTTTCAACGTGTAATTTATTTCCACTCTATATATACTTGTGTGTTGTAACAACTCTTTAACAACCCAATAATAATAATATATATGTATATATACTATATGTGCGTTTATTTATAGTTTATTTCCTGTTTAAACCATTTTAAAGGAATAACTCGATAATCCGGCATATTCTATAATCTGGCATCACCGGATCTCCGAGCGTGTCGGATTATCGAGGTCTTACCGTAATTAGTTTTCAAATTACCATACATTTTGTTTTGTTTTTTTTTACGAAACACTTAACACATAAGAACTCAATATTTTATATATTTCTCTCCATTTTCAGTAAATTTTTGTAAAAAAACAAAATGGCGGATTGCAACTAAACTAAGCCGAGTTCCAAAGAAATTACTGAACGTTTTTCATTTATTTCAATGTATGCAATCCAATCCTATATAGCCTGCTAAGGTTTTTGAAATACCCTGTATATAAAAACAATAATAACAAAAGCACAAGTTTAACATGATTCATCAGTTTTGTTTATTGTAGAAATGATCCAAGATTAACATTCAGTAAAACAAAAAACAGATTGGAAGTAAAATTAAATAGCCTATACAGTTTAAAATTGCACTACCCTTAGCCAAATCTGAATTATAATACTACTAATTAACAACATTAAAACATTATTCATAATAAATTGTATAGCTTGGAAATGCTTTGATGAGATAAGCTTAGGAAATAATTAAACTGTGTTGTAGCACATTAAACCTGAAAAAATTATTCTCAAAATGAGTTTTGCAGAAGTATTTAGAAAGTCTTCAGATTGTTCTGGATAGGTTTAAAATTACAAAATAAAATGAATTAAACATTTTCGTCAAAAGACGGTGTTTATACTTTTGTAACATTTAAATTTCTTATTTATGCATAAATTAATTCATCGTTTTTGAACTACGTAATTTCAAATGACAACAAACATATCTATTTTTTTCAAATGACAACAAACATATCTAGTAATGGTATTATTAGCACGGAGAGTGAAGGCACCAGGTCCATCTGGAGCTTTGCAGTTACTTGGTCTATTTAAATCTAAGATGTGGCTAAAAACGGATCACGATGACAAAACTATGTCAATTATAAAAAGCAAAAAAATATCCTGTTCAAGTTCTGGTTATGAGGGGCAGAAAATAATATATAGAAGTGACGAATATATCGAAATTACGGCCATCAAGGGTAGGACACTGAAACTTTCCTGTTTCACAAACTTGCTAGGACTAGTGGAAATGAACGGGTGATGGAGAAACAGCATAAACTTTATTTGTCTATACTGTCTTGTTACATATCCAGGAAGCTACAACGTTTATGATTAGTTCATATAATAAATATGAAGAAAATTATATGTTTAATTAGAGGACATCTCTTAAAAAGACACAAACAGGATGACTAATGTCAATCTTTGGAACTATGGGTCGAACGTGGAAATTGCAGAGCATTTGCTATGAAAATGAGGTAATCTAGAACTGATAGCTGAGAAATAATCCTGACAGATTCACCAGAAAGATTTAAAGTTTGAAATTGAGGACTAATCTATTGTAAAAAAAATTTTGCTTAAAAAAAACAAAATTTGTATAATTTCAAAACTGTAAAAAAGTTTTATACGTTTTGTTACACACTTTTCATACTAAAAGCTAACAAATAATTGTTAAAAAAAAAGCTCAATATAGCGTCTTAGCATTGTTCTACAGCATCTTTATGTCCTGCTTTTTTCAAACACGTCCTGTTTGTTTGAAGCTTATTAAAGTGAAAAACAAACTTACTCGGTTCTGGTATGTGGTCGTATCTTTCGTAGAGTGCGTGAAGCTGTTCCCTTGACCTTTGAAGTTCCTGTCTTAACCTTTCACGCTCTTCATCACGAGCGGTCATCTTATTCTGTTAAAAATGCAAATATAATAAAATGTTTGAATATAATTAAACAAGACGTCCGTGACTTAAAAAACTAAATTTTACAGTGACAACTTATCTCACCATTGTGCAATGGTTACAAACTTTTAATAATACATTTACATTTTGGATCAATGGTATAGACCAGTGGTTCTCAATCTTTTTGTAGTTGCGTACCCCTTACCAACTTCTTTTCGTGAATTGTGCCCAGAGATTATAATTCGTATCTAGTGCAAGTCTAGTGTCAGTAATGAGGAATCAGTACAGTAATAGGGTTAGCAATAAATACAGTTTAAAACTATATGAGTACTACATTTTGTGATCATATTTTAACACTTTAATATTAAATATAAAATGTAACAGAAAGTACTTTATTAATCAAAACAAAATTGAAAAATTAGTTCTGCCATTAGTTATTATAATTAAGAAGAAAAATTACTTTAAAATTACACTTCTGTCACTTCTTTTCTTGCACAGTTTATATCAGTGCTCTGCCAATACTTTGTTACACACAATGTTTTGAAGTTAGGTTAAAAAAAAGCCAAGTATAGTCTTATATCTGCAAACCCCAGGTTAAGAATCACTGATATAGACAATAAGCAACAGATTGTAAGACAAGGGTTCCACATTCAATAAATGGACCGTTCAATTTCAAACAATTAAGTACATAAACTAATACTTAAATGAATATTACAAAATTCATATACCCATCTCAGACGCTAAGTGAAAATGAAAAGATATTTTCATTAATGTAAACTTATAACTTGTTCAAGTGACAAGGCTTCTAAGCATAACTTTGTTAGACATTTTATCAATTTTTTCCTTATAAAATTTACTAGTGAATGGACAAATTTCAGAGAATAGAAAATTAGAATCCCATAATATTTAATTATTACCGGTACTGTATGTATCTTCCACATTTTCAGAAAGTATAAAAATATCGTATTTAGTAAATTCAACTTACTAGTAATTGTGAAAGCTCCGAATTGAGGGAATTAGAAATACCATGAAGCTTGTGCGCAGGAATAAACGGCAATCTATTCCTCGGTGAACCAACCTCTGAAGTTGCACTGACTGCTTCTTCCTCGGTAACTCGCAACGCCTCGTTCACTACGGACCATAATTTATTTGCTGAAACAGAAATTAAGTTTTAAAAACACGTTCTGCCTAACAGGAAGTTGTGTTTTTACAATTTGATTAAGTAGACGTTTTACCTTGACTAACGGCAGCCAAAACTATTTCTGTAGCTTCTTTATCCTTCGCTGGTTCTGCGGCCAGCTCGGCAATGTTTTCATATTCATCTCTAGGCACGTGTAAGATGTCGGCTACCAACTGTTGTTTCTCTAATAACGCCTGTCGGATTGATTCGTCTATCCGCCTTAGTTTCTCTGCACATACAAATTTTTAATATTACACATTCAGTATTACATGAATGACATAATGTAAAATAACACTGTGCAAAGATGTATCTAAAACTATAAATTATGTTTAGTTTTACCAATTAAAAAATGTTCATGTTTTCAACAAAGTAGCTTGAGAAATTTGTCGTCACCGCCATTTAACATTCAAGTAGTGAATAAGTTAACTAGTTACAAAAAAAAAATTTAAATACAAATAACTAATACTTCTAAATTTAGTCTTCAATATTTGTATACATTGTCATTTTGAATGGTACTAGGTTCCCCTAGGTATTTAGGCACACACCTAGTTCAATGTATGCAAGCACAACAAATCAGTTTCAACAATTGGTTGTAACTAAAACCCCTTAGACCAGTATTACACTATAACATGTCTATGTCATAGATCTATTATCAACTTGCTTTGATGAACCACATGACCGTGTAATGCACACACTTTGATAATAGTTTAATTATGACCATATGTTTTAACAACGAAAACCTTTGATAATATTTTGAAGTAAAGATGGCGGCAGAAAGGTTTCATGGCAGCGACCAAAATGTTAAAAACAAAATACAAATCTCACTAAATATTAGATAGTGTAAAACACTTTGAGTACAAAAACAGAAATAAACGTTTTATTATAAACATGTCAATCGTGGAGTATATAAGTGAGGGTTGTACAGTGGAAGATGTTGGTGAAAAGAATAATGGATTACAATGTCAGTAATTAGCTGAAAAGGCAAAGGTAAAACAATTGTTTTTTTTTAAGTTGTAGGCCTAGTTTTCTAAATGTATGAGTTTATAAATATTGAATCCATAACTTTTCAAAATCGCATTTTCATTCATTCTTAAATAATAATAAGTTTAGGATCTTCAAATTGAAACTCTTTTAGTACATAATTACGAATGCCAAACTTCTTGCATCTTGCAATTCTTGCCCTAACCCACACTAGCTTCTTTTTTTCTTCAGTGTTTTAAGCAATAAAGAAATTTCAATTATCGTACTAATACAACTACCAACAGCAACAAGTTGTTGGGAAACCATTTTGTTTACAGTGCATAGGCCATATCATCAAATTATATTACCCAATGTAATGGGATAAGAAAATGTTTGATAATATATTCCAATCGTATACACTCACCATAGATATGATAATATCTATGGCAGAAATATTATAGTGTAATACTGGATTTACAGAAGTTTTGAAAAAAATGTTTTACTCAAATATCTTTGCCCAAAAAATGCCATATGTAAACATATTGAGTGTTAGGCTACATAATTTTAAAGGTATTTTAAAAGTAAACGGCTGTGATATTGGGAAAAAACGTCAACGGTGAGGATAGAAATTTGTCAAAACAATCACGTTTTAGAGAGAAATCAGGAAATATACATCTAATTCGAACTTAAAAAATTATTTATTAAGCATTAAAATCATTTTTATATATGAGAAATTTTTTTTTTTTTCATTTATAAAGCAAGAGGAAATACAGCAATATCCATGTACTCTTGGACTTTGTTTCTTACAGAACATTTTCCTCTGAAAGACATTTATGTTATTATTTACTTGAACAGAACTAGTTTTTTTTTAAATACATAGGATTTCAACAAACGTTTATGAGTATTCTAGAAAAAAGGCTATTATTGAATAAAATATTCCCAAAATCATCAATGGTTGAGATAGGGTTAAAATGACAGATTTTTCTTCATATTTTAAAATGACAAATATCCTATGAATTACAATCATTTCATTATTTTCATGAACAAAACTAGCTGTTTGAGAAATACATAGGATTTGAACAAAAACATTTGATAATTTTTGAAAAAAAAAACATAAATGTAAATGAGTCATTTTTGACCGTTTCGTTGCTGTCGGAGTGTTAACTTAATAAGTTTTGACTTACTCAACTTAAAGATCATGACCTTTTGCACAATATTTTTTTTGTTACTTATTATTACAGTAAAAACGTTACAGCGAATATTACAAATAATATTCTCTTTAAAAAATGTCCAACTTTGAAAAAGTTTTCGCACAATGTTATTTTTTTATGCCCTTTTTGATTTCTCCAAAATTCTATAGGTTTTAAATGTTGGAAAAGTTGTGAACATATAAATACAGCATAATGTGAACCAACAAAGTTGGACACTGTTTAAAAAGGTATAGCATTTCCTGTCATATGTGTTTTATTTGTAAGGAATAGGCCAAAAATATAACCAAATTTGACTACAACACAGGATTTCATATACGCTATACCTGGAAAATGGGTGAATATAAAAGAACTACTGGGACACATTGAAGGCAAGCAATGAGTTTCATTATTTTTAATAAATAAGTTTTTAACAAACAGAACGAAGAAAAGATCTGGTTAATATAAAAATGTATTGCTCTCTCAGGTCGCTACAATTTAAATTTGATTCTAAAACTGTTATAGTTACGTTAGTTGTTATTTATTTAAAGTATTATAAGCCAGTATACCTAATGGTGTGAGAACAGGCTCAGCTGTTAGCACAGAGCGTTGAGAGATGAGCACTTCTGATGGTTCTATCAAAGGACTCTCGGCTGTAGTCAAGCGTAAAGGTTCTGCAGCTTTCCTTACTGGACTTGGACTCAAACCTTCACCTATGGTAATACCACCATAACCGACCATATTAATCCACCATTACCATATTAATAT
>JAGFPH010004567.1:66836-77111 GCA_018207615.1 Philaenus spumarius | reverse complement strand
CATAGTTTTTAAGTTTTCAAATATTGTTAAATTCTATAAATAATGAATTAACTAGATGGCAACTCCAATAGCTTAAGGCTCGTGAAGAGGAAAAAATATTTCTGAGTCGACTGCAGCTCTCCAAGTGGCAGAGCTGTGCACTACCAGCATTGAGTTTGTGTTCATTTCATTCTTCCGCTAGCAAATATAGTGCAGCTTTATAAAGATGGAAACTAGATGGTTACAGACTGTAAACATACTGAAATGTGCATGCATGACAATGTATGCGAGTATGTGTTATTAAACACAGCTTTCTCTTATACATTAAAAATTAACGGATAAATTATTTTTCTAGTATTCCTTGGTGAGCAACAAGTTACTAACCACCAAAGTGCTGGCTTAACACATGAGTAGGAACACAAATTCGTTGTGTACATGCCTTCACAATAAAGCAGATTTTTTGTCATAAATTATCCAAATTAATTGAAATAACTTTTATTTGAAAGGTAATTAAAGTTCGAATATGGTGAGCTTATTACATTTTTTATATTTGCATTATTGAATAAGAAAATAAATCGCAGACTTTGATTTTTAGTTAAATCATAGAACAAATTTTAAAAACAAAATGATATCCACATCCGGACAATCATAACCTTTAAATTGACATATTCAGAATAATCTTCTGATCATTATTACTCCAGTAATCTTGTTACGCGTTTAACATTGCTCTTATGGGAGTTGAATTTCAAGATGGTGGCTGTGTCTGCCAAACCTTAACTTCCAATATAAATTCACTAAAAGATTCAGTAATGTGGCAACGTCGAGGTTATGAAGGAGGTGTCAATGTATATATGGATTTATAAATGTAAAGTGAAAAGTAGACAGAAATTTGTTTGTATAATGGATTCAAAACTATAAAATAAAACTTAAGGAAAACATATTCAAGAACATATTTGGTATATGTCCCTGGAACAGGATCAATCCTTGTTATTAGAAGATACAATTTGGATAAATTATTACTTTTAGTTTAGATTTAGGCCTAGGCAGTTAGGTCTTCCGTTCTATGTACTTACTAATGAACATATTTAAGTTTTCAATTGAATTTAATTTTGGTACTACATTTTAAAGATTTTTACATACATTGTTCTTATCGTTACAAGAGGATAAATTGGATAACTTTGTAAGTTCATTTCTTCTGATTAATATGTCAAAATAATAAAATAAACTAAAAGATCTAAAATACAATACTAAAATAATTGATTAGACCATTTTTCCCATTTTCACGTAAGAAAAAAATACTCTTAAAATAATGTGTGTCATTCCATTTACTTTCAGTTATACAGTACATGCGTAGGGTTACCATTCACCCCGAAAAATCGGGACAGTAACAGTAACAATGTCCTGGTGTCTCAAGAAGGCTTATTGTCCCGATTTCAGTAGAGTTGATCAAATCCCAAGGGTAAACTGTTGGGTAAGAGAAATGTTGCTTTATTGAGGGCAATTTTAAGCTAAGGGTTAAGCTTGCAGATGTTAAATTCAAACCAAACAAAATAAAAGGTTAGTACACCGTTTTGTTTTAAAATCTAGTGGACTCCATGTTAGTTGTTCGTATGTTAGTACGCCTTTTTTTTTTTTTGTAAAAGTCTTTGGTCAATATAAAGTTGTCCGGCCTTTATTCCACTGCTTAGTTAATGCAATAACTTTTTCATTTGTTACTCATAAAAGCAGCCAAATCGTCCAAAATTATGAATGGTTCAAAAAGTGAATATTTGAAATATATATATTTTAAAAAATATATTTAAATGGTTTTTCATTCATGTTGTTAATTACATTAAATTTTAATCAGTTCCTAATAAATAAAATGTACATAAAGTTAAGTTTATATAATTTACACAGTTTGTGAGTTTTTATATTGCTAAGAAAATGTAAAATAAATTTTGAAAACATTAATTTATATTATGAATTTTGCGGATTTATTTTTCCGAATAAGAGAAATTTAGCTTAACATTTAGTACACAAATGCGTTTCTGAAGGTCAAATCAAATTAAAATTTTTTCCATGGTAGGACCCCCGGACCCCCTCCTTTTCCTCCCTTCCCAGTTCGCTGTCCCGATTTCACTCTATGAAAATATGGCAAGCCTATACATTCGGGAATGCTCTACCTCTATAGAAAATTTTTCTGAAAAAGTTGGTCAGATAAAGGAGGCGGTGATGGAAAATAAAAGAATTCAGTTAGCACTGACATTATTTTAGGAATCCTAAAAAAAACAAGCCAATATCAGCGAGTTAGCAATAAATCCAGTACGTCAGTTTAAAGTTTCATCCAAAACAATACCAAAAAACTTCACACTATTGCAACATATTTTTGTTTGAAATCACTTGGAGAAGGTCCAAGATACACGCTCTACTGATTCTCGGATTATTACAACCTCATTAAACTACCAAAAAGGTGTACTTGGAAAACGAGGATAAATATTTTTTTAGTTTGCTTCTACGAAACTTACTCTTTGGTTTTTTCTTGAGTAGGGATTTCATCTTGGGCGGATGCAGCCGCAGCATCTTGCCTGCGATGTTTGCCTTCTCTTTGTTTATAAGCTTCAGCCGCATCTGAGATATGTTTAAACCATCTGAAATTATACAAAAACAATTAATTCCGTGGTGGACACAACTTGTGCATATAACCTGTAATGTAAATTACATAAATATATATTAAATGTAAGACAAAAAAAGTTCATGCAAAGGAAAAGATTTTGTGACATGTTCAGAAATATAAGTATCTTAAATTATTTACATTTATTTTAGAAATGCAAAAGCATTGTTAAACACTAGTTGGATTGACGTCTGATTCATTTTCAAAATTCTCAAATATGGGGCAAATTATAAGTAGTAAAACCTTTGTTCGTCTAATTTTTGACGATCCTCTAGTACTGACTATAATCAAGTCCTGATATACAAACAGACCAACTGGGCATTTGCACAGAGCACCAGTTTTTGAGGGTAGAATGAACTTGATATGCAAAAAAAGGACAAATTTGATGGATTGCAAAAACGATTTATTAAAAAAGAAAAAAGACAAGCAGGTTGTGTTTTAAAAAAATCTTACAATTTAGATGAAAATTTTGTTGTTTAAAAACTGATAATAAATAAGCTTGAATTTATAAAATGTTTGGGACAACTGAAAAAAATTATCTGCCCACAGCCCCACAGCGCTAGCTACTTGAAATCAGGCCTGCCTACAGTACTGATTTTGTGATTTTTTTATAATAGGACATATGAGTCCAAGACCTCCCCACCGCTATGACCCATTAGGATCCATTATGACAAGGTTTTCCCTTTTAATGATCATCCCAGACACTTCCTTGGGTCTTGGGATCAACACCATGGACCTCTTCCTGGTTAACAAAAGCATCATGAATCACCTACACTCCTACAGTACTGATGTAAAGAACATTAATTTGTAAAGTTCTGTTTACAACATTCTTCATATTTACAACATGCATTTAATGTAATGCTTTTCACGTACTCTAATTAATTTTTCCTTAAATAAATTGTTGTGATAATTTGCTTTATATTTACTTATTAGTTTTTGCTTAACATTAACAATTTTCTTATTCCTACATAAAATATTTTTGCCAACAAAACATCCAACTTTTGCCTAAATTAGATTTTGACAATGTTTACTTAAACCATATGTACGTAAACACAATATGGATTACAACTGCTCCCCGTGTCTGCTCCACTTTTGTGTGAATATGAGTGTACTCAATGTTGTGGTATTTCTAACTAAAGAGGATTCTCAAGTTCCGTAGACTAACCGAAGTTTATACATCAGAGTGTATACATTTGATATTACAAACATCTGGAGAACCGTTTCACATTTAAACTTACAAATTGGAGATAAAACAAAGTTCAGGTCACTACCCCCAGCCTTTATACTTAGTGCTCCCAGGTTTTTGCAGCAATTGACTTTAAAATATAAAACTTTTAAAAACTATGCTTTCAAAATAAAACAAAATCGTTTGAGATTTGGAATAATTTTTCATTAATTTCATGTGTGCATATGTGTATGGAAGTGTTGTTGATTTTGGGTGTAAATAAATGTTATTGTTTCGTCCACGATCCCTTAACAGAGAAGGATTAAATTAAAACTGGCTCCTTTTGTGTATCTTGTACTTGTTAATCCCTCCTCAGCAGTATCTATGTTTGTTTAAAAAAATTAATTTAATTTAGTTTTTACAGGTTTTTTATGTATTGTATTAGTTTAGTTAAATTGTTTGTGTACAAATGTGAGGGCTTGGATTAATAAAACTAGGGGAGACCCCAGCATGCTCCGCACGCCAACCCCCGATGGGACCTTCTAAAAACATATGTTATGTTTTAATTATAATAAAGGTGTAGGATTAATAATAACCTCAAAACTAAGATTGTTTAGATTTCTGTAGTAATTTTGTTTTTCTAGAATATGTGTAAAGTACTGTTGCTTTTGTTTTGTTACTTGAAAGATAGCCAATCTTTTAATACAATAGTCTTGCTACCTTCTTTTGTGTAAAAGTAAATTGTTTTCTTTATTCTGCCCAATGTAGTTGAGAAACAAAAACATACTTTTCTAGCGGAAGACCCTCGCATGCTTCACACACCAA
Source organism: Philaenus spumarius (assembly GCA_018207615.1). Taxonomy (NCBI): domain Eukaryota; kingdom Metazoa; phylum Arthropoda; class Insecta; order Hemiptera; family Aphrophoridae; genus Philaenus; species Philaenus spumarius. Next base: position 72,492 of record JAGFPH010004567.1, on the reverse strand, counting down.
CCCCCATTATTCTTTCATGCACACACATTTCATAATTTCTATCTAATAAAAGTGTAGGATTTAACAAAACCTATTACTAAAGAAAAACTTAACCTTCATTATAAATCGGCCGTTAATGAAAAAAAGCCTGCACACCAATTTAGAAAATCTTGCCTACACGGGAAATTTTCCATCAGAAAGAGAAATATTTAGATGGACAAATAGCACTTTCCTTACTACTTGTATTTTTCTCAAAAATTTGAGGTCAAGACTTACAAAGTCTCATTTTAAAGATTTTTTTATTTACTACAACTTTTACATTGAGAATATAATAGCTATTCATCCAATGATTTACAAAATTTAAGCTCAAATCGCTAAAAAACGAAAACTTTTACAGTTTTTGTTGTTTCAAATAATTCCACAATAAAAAATCATTGTTTCCGAAGGCGGTATTTCCATCTACAAATTATTCCTCAAGTCATAGCGCAATCGGTTTGCTGTTAAATGTTTTTACAAAAACTGCCTTCTTTTCTCTGGTCTTGAAAACTTTACTGCATTTACAGTGTCCATCTTTACATTCGTCCGTGTGTAATATTTAGAGGTTAGACGGAATACTTACCTCCACCAACCAGTTTTTCTCTACAATCAACTCTTTTAAAAGCGAGTGTATGTCAGTACTTACGTACGTGAGTAACAATATAATACAACAGCTAATTCACCCATAATCTGCAACAGGCCTATATAAACAACACCTATCGTAGATTATACTTTGGGATTATGTTTACAACTTCAATCAATAATACGATGTTTTGAAAGTCTGATTTTTTTAAATATGAGTTATAGAACTAATAGTAGCTTATAAGATATGCTTTGAGGTTATAAAATTAATATAAATACAACCCTAAACAACCTTAAAGAAGAGATACCAATTCCTTTAGCTTTGGAAACATTTTTACATCTTTGTATAACATATAAACATATTCGATTATTAGTTTCTTCATTATAGTACTAAGAACTTCTTAATTACCAGTATTTGATAAATCAATAAGAAATAAAAAGCAATTGAAAGATAATATTTGTATCTTTATTTTGATACATAATAATGTACATAAATAAAAAATTTTTACAAATCGGCCTACAGTTGTATAAAACCATATCTAAATATCTTTATAATTGTACATATTTACCGAGTTAAAAATCCCCTCAGAATAGTTAGGTAGACCTACATAAGGTTTGTTGTTTTTAAGTAGTATTTTTTTAATATTATATATTTCTGATGTTTAGCTAATTAATCTACCTGTGATTTTTCACGGGAGCTTACTAGTATATTTTAATTAGATAAAGACAGAAATATATATACATTAATTAGTTAATTGTCCATTAATTATGTCTACCAGCTAATGACACACAATAAAACATATAATATATTAATTTCACAAGAATTAAAAACAATATTGTAATCACCATGTAAATCTACAGTGTTAAGCGTAAAAATCTTTTGATAATTAATATAGTATAGAACGAACTCTAATAATTAAATTAATGTCTATTATGAAAATTCATTCAATTATTAGACGTTTTAGAGTTCAGAGAAGAATTAAGGGATGCAGTTTTATTGGATACTAATTAAATTAAAGGTTCATAAACTTTTTTTTGTAGACTTTTTTTGTTAGTGTGCGAGTGAAATTAGGTAACTTATGTCTGCAGACATCTTTATAGTGGACAACATTTCAAATTAGTCCGAGATAGATTGTGTAGGCCAAAGTTCAAACCATCTGTGAAACAGACACAACGTTCAGAAAACTACGGTTTAATTAAAATTTAAAATGTAGCGTTCATAAAATGGCTTTTATAATAATGAACAATAAACTGCAAAGAAGACAGAAAACATTATACAGTGTCGTCTCATTTCAAACAAACTTTGTACAAAACAAACTCAACTTTGAAAGGGATGATTGTTTTACAATGGGGCTTTTCTCAAAACCATTAGTATGTTCACATCGAATGGGTGTTATTTCCATTAGGTTTTTTTAACACTAACTCTAAAACTTATGCATTAGAGTTGTTAATTTGTTAAAAACCCTATTTAACTAACTTTTACAAAGGAATAAATTCGAAGCTATAAAGGGGGGGGGGGAATTAATTAATTAGCATTAAGTGATAATTAGGGTACAAACACACGCACGAATTTTAATTTACTTTTTTGTACTATAAGATTTTTTTTAAACATTAATGAATGAACAAAAACAGATGATTCCTTTGAGGATTTTGCATACTAATTAAGATTTAAAAAAAACATATTACATTTTTCTTTTAAAATTAATTAAGGTATGTTAATCAATTCCATAATTTGTTATAATTTACCATACAAACATTGTTTACAGTTATTATGTAATAAATTAATGTCACCAGTAGGCCTACTCGAAATTTTATTTAAAATGTTTTAAAACGTTTTATTTAAAATGTTATCATAAATTTAAAAGTGAATATGGAACGTGATTTGAATATTAAACTATTTCGAAGCAACACGTAGAACACCATCAAAAATAAAAACAGAGAAAATAATAAAAATGAAAATTGTGGTATTTTATCTTTTAAAAGGCCCACCGTTGATGTTGATGAGGAGGAAGTGCCTCGCCCCCTAACAATCAGACTCCATCCGCTCTTGTCAACTTGCATTAGGCCTATTGCGTAACAAAGTAGGCATACAGTTCCCTCCCAATTATCTCAAAACTTAATTAAATGTCAATCATACAAATAATATTTACAAGCCAAATCTTTTCTCGTGAATTAAATAAACAAAACATCATTGAAAATATGTACCGTATATAATTTGCATACAAACACGTCAGTTATTATTGTTTGCCATTAACAACAACAACATGAAAGTAAATTATCGCGATTTTATTATTAAAATCTTGTTTTCAAAGTGATACTCATTGTTGTACAACTTGACTAATATTAATTTCCAAATAACAAACAATACGACTAAACTAAGACTCCAGAATCGAAATAACAATTGTAATAATTTGCATGTTTCCAACTCGCCAACAAATTATAAAAAAACATGTGATAAATTAAAATTAGGTACTATTCATAAATTACCAGGTAAAACTTTAAAACGAAATTTTAAGCAACTGCAACGGAAAAAATTCCAAAATCGAAATAAATTGTAAGGTCATTTGCATTACCAGGTAAAACTTTAATACGAAACTGCAAGCAACTGCAACGCAATAAATTAAAACTTTAGAATCGAAATAATACTTATGGTAATTTGCACGTTTTCAACTCGCCAACAAATTATAAAAAACATGTGATAAATTAAAATTACTATTCATAAATTATTACTAGGTAAAACTTTAAAACGAAACTGTAAGCAACTGCAACGCAATTGAATCTAGAGTTTAGACTTGAAAAGAATAAAGTATCTCAAATTCAGAAAGCATTCAAATGTTTTTGGTTTTGCTAATATTTGACCAGCTGACTTCAAACGAATGGTTTGTGCAGATAAACATTATAAGCAATTTTAAATGATTATGTTAAACTAACATTTGAGCTAGTTACCTGGTCGCTTGAGATTGCACACCGTTGAAGACATTCTTGATAGTGTTACCAGAAGAAGAAGAAGGCGAGGGTGGGGACGAAGACATAATGGGACTATCATAGAGACCCATGCCTAACCTAACCTCAACCTGTGCCCACACACTTGTATGATCTCATCCTTCATGACCTTGACTGGTTTGATCAGCTGTGCACTGTATCGCCAATTATACAAGTCATTATATTTCGCGGCACTCTTTCAGTTCACTATAGAATAAAGCTGTGTGTTGAATAAAGAAACTAAGTGGTATGTTGAACAGTGAATCACTACGAAGGAAATGGAAAATTCAAAGCACTGTGTTGGTTCAGGTGGAATTTGTAACGTTGAAGCAAATGCAAATATGACAAACGCTGCTAACTCAATAAGTTCAGTTAGTTGTTATAAAGAAATTTTAAGTAGAAGTTTTAAATTTAGCATTCTAGTTTTTATAATATTTTATGTTGTACAATATATGAATGTCATATCCAAATTATCAATGTGAAAATTTTGCTACTTCCATAAGATATCCTGACGAGAACAATTGATAAAAATGTTACAAACTAATTTAAGGTTAAATTACAGAATACACAAACATCTTAAATATTTGCTTTCGATTTTTGATTAGAAAAATTAGTTTTACGATTTATATTAATTAGTTCATTGTTAATGTCACAGAAACAAAAAATATTATTTGAAAAAAATTTCATACTACACTACCAGACCTAGTTTTCGATAGTTAAACAAAATAATCAACAAAACATTTCTACGCTATTGCAAACACCAATGTTTACAATAAATGTTTTTCCGTTTACACCACAATAAACACTCATTACACGTTCAGTCTCCTTACATAAACACAAGATGTGCCACGCTGTTGTCAAATTAATCTATTCAAAACACTGCTTGTTATGAGATCGTCAATCTATTATGCACCGTCGGAACACTGCCCAAATCCGTCGCACAACCTAAACAATGTGTCACCAATGACCGGATCGACAGTAGGCACGCACATAATCCGACTGTGCCCGATCCGTGATCCACACACGATCTAACTGATCTACCGAAACGCAGCTACATCTGCCATCACCAATGTGGGCCAAGTTAAGTGAGCTGTCTGAGTTGTGTTGGCATGGCGTAGGCTACTGCTACTCCCACAGCGGACTAGCTGCGTGCCAAAACGCCTGACCTTTCCAGTGACAGATGAGGTGCAGTGGACAGAAATGTCAAAACTAGAGCGTGTCTACGCGAGTCTGGGGTGGAAGAATTTAATACACGTTAAATTCGTGTAGCGTTTTAGAGCGACTATAAAACTGCCTGTACGGATTATTGGATTTCGTGTTCTTAAGTCGTGTCAGTAGTTTTGAAATAGTTGGCAGTAACTTATTTAATTACCCGCAATCATAATGCGAGTGTACGTCCGTGAGTGACAAAGTAGCGCATGCGCAAGGCTGTATTGTTGTTGCTTTGAACCCACAAATACCAAATCATTGTTTAAAGTTAAACAATTTTAATACAAAAACCTGACGGACTTTAAAAAATGGTTATTATATTTCTCGTTGAACTTTCTTCTACGATTGTAACAGAATACCTATATATATATATTTTTTTATAATGGGATAGAGGAGATTAATGCATTCCCACCCCACCACTGCGACCCAATAGGACCTATTGTGGTAACATTTTCCCTTGAATGACCATCCCAAATACCTCCCAGGTCTCTGGGGTCAAAACCAAGGACCTCTTCCGGGCTATTATTATTACTATTAGAGTGTTGTGTGACCTGCTACAAGGACACTCTGCACCTAAACCATAAGGTCCTCTGTGCCCCATGTCCAAGCTGCATCAAACCCACCCTTTTTGCGAAACAAAGGGTCCTTGGGGGCCTTCCTCTCGTATGTAGCTGGATGTCAGGGTATCATTGTCCCAGACATTTCTGCCTCGGTGATGCGAGGCCATCACATTCGCAAAGAACATGGGAAGACGTTTCCTCCTCTCCATATCTTCGACACAATGGGTTGTTCTCTAACCCCATCAGGTAGAGGTCAGACAATTGTGTCCCGTCAGTAGACCGACCAACAACCTTACTTCCGGCCTGGC
>JAGFPH010004567.1:10922-34991 GCA_018207615.1 Philaenus spumarius | reverse complement strand
TTATTATTATTATTACCTAAACGAGAATTTTTAGAAAGATTCGGGTTTTTGCATATGGTAGGGTACATTAAGGGCTACAAATAAGCCAAATTTTATCGAAACCGTTAGAGCCGTTTTTGAGAAATTTAGATTTTTCTCGTTTTTGGCCATTTTTGTGGGGAAAATTCCTTAAAAATCAAAACTTTGAAAAAATGAAAGAAAAAAAACGCCTGGGGATATTCCAGAACTACACCTACATACCAAATTTCATCAAAATCGGACCATTGGTATGGTCTCCGGCTCTGTACACATCCTAACAGACACACGGACAGACATTACAAAAAAAACTTTTTTGGGTTCAGGGAGCACCAAAACAAATAATTCCACTAAAAATATTTTTGGGTTCAGGGAGCACCAAAACAGATAATTCCACTAAAAATTCAAATTCGAAAATTTGGACGAAAACAATCCATATACTACGTATAGGGTATAAAGAAAGTAAAAATGTATGTGCTAGATGTGCATAAGATTTCTTTTTGTAATTTGGTTTAGGTACAAAAACGTTTGATCTATTCCGTCATGTCAAAGTAGCCTAATTGATTGTAGTGCTAACGCGTGCGGGAATAATACCGTACCTATATACAGTACGCTTGGCTCTCTCTACCGCGCCTGTCCTGTACTCTGACTCGGTCGGTTAATGTAATCTGGATCGGGCGAGAAACACGACGTGTTGTGAATGCGCAAGTGTTGAACGTGTGTCGTGTCTGTGATTATGTGAATTAAGTGAAGTATAACCTCAAAATGTATAGTCGAATATTCGGAAGGTTTATTTCTCAGTTTTAAAATTCTGTTAGGTTAATATCCCTACTTGGGAGAAGAAAGTTACAAATGTTTGGGAAACATTATCAATAAATGTTTGTTAAACCACATTAAAAATTTGCCGATATAAATAGGTCTCAATTCGAAAATAATGAAGGTGAGAAAAAGTATAGACCTATATCATACCGTGCTTATGGAAAATGTTACTTTACTATTTGTGGTTCTGTAGGTTTCGCCTAGGCTACTTTGGGTTTCTTTCTTCACATTCGAATTCAACTTTCTACAAATTGTGTTTAAGTCTTTACTGTTCGTAATTATTTTCCTTCTTTAAAATATAATTACAGGCTTATTTCTCTTTTCCATTTTATAATTTGTATCTCTAAATTAATTCCTTCTTGACTAATTAAGTCGTGGTTAAATTAATTATGAAAATCTGCCAAGCAAGCTCTGTAGGTTTTCCTTTCCTATCATTAGAACTTAACTTTTGTAAACATCATTTATAGTCTACAGTAAAAACGAAACAGGCTGCTTTTAGAAAATATTTTGGCCCTTGTATGGGATGAATTAACACATAATAGACCGTTCGTTGGAGCAAAAAAAATCAGTTTTTGTAAAAAAAAATTAACCAACTCGAGAAATTAGTTTGTGGACGAAGATACCAGCTTCGGAAACAATGATTTTGTATTGTAAAATTTAGTTAAACGTGAAAATCGACTTTGGTTTTTGCATTGACTTTTTACTCAATTCCGAAGCTTTAATTTTAAAACGTCGAAATTACGAATTTGTCAAACATTTACGTAGTTTTTTTTATATTTTTTTGTAAAAAAACGCACAGACCAAGACTTACAAAGCCTCATTTAAAGGGTTTTAAATAGTCAACTTTTCCATTGAAAGTATAGCTTTTCCTCCAGCAATTTCACAATAAAAATCATGGTTTCCCAAGATGGTATTTTCATCTACAACGTATTTCTCAAGCCATAAAAACATCTGTATTGACTGGTGTATAGGTTTATTATTAAGACACTACTATCTTTGTATGTGTAAATTAAATTGTTTGTCGTCTTCCAAAATGGTAAGATAAAAAGAACTTGTTCTATACCTGACGCACAATTTATAACTAAAGATTTAAAATTTCATATCGTAAACTACATCAAATTTCCTTGGAATATAAAAAATAAACAGTTACTGCAGTCGACTGCAGATAAAAAGAATTTTTTGGTTTAGCTTATTGCTTCTTATTAGCTTATTCGTATGTCTTCTTATGTAGTACAACAGTAGAGTGTAAGTCATAGCAACAAGGTATGACTAGACAAGCTAAATGTAAAAATATTTGTAACGCTTTAAGGGTCTTCCATACCTTGCGTAAAACAGCAAAAATATGCACTTCGTATTACCGTGTTTCGGACGACGTTTTTCAACCTAAAAAGTTGTGAAACATCTTAAATTGTTCTTAAAGGCTTTGTGCTTTTGTCTTATACCTCATTATTGAAAGAAATCGTCGGCAACTCCTTTTAATCAACAGTTTAAATGAGTAAAAATCGATTATTTTTAACGCATTTTTTGGGAGTTTTAAGCAATAATTTCCATATTTTAAGGTAACACGTAAAAAATATAAAGCCTTCTTTATAACTTAAAGTATTTTCCCAGATTATTAATTTATAAATAGAATCCGATACACGGTATTACGAATGCATGTTTCAACGATTTTTTGCGGCTCGAGTCAGGCCTTTTGCATTGAAATCATGCTGTACACTCGGGAGTTTTCTTTAAGGTAAAGAAGAGCCTTAAACACTAGTATATTACTTTTTTCAATATGCTGCTTAATTAATTTTGTTTCAATGAGTTCGAAGCGCGATCATTTGTATAATCTAGAGTACAACCCGATTTTTATTTGACAACTTTATTTCATGAAAATTACATTCCAACGAAGTGAACCCGATTTTAAAGCTTCGTAAAAATGAATAACATGACAATCTTTTGGTTTGATCGTATGGTTTTGCGAGTTTTTTAAGAGAGATTTAAAACATGTCATTGATCGGTGTATGTTTAATAGTTGTAAAAATAGAAACACATTTTTTTTAAGCACCTTAAGTTTTCAATTTAAAGAACTCCCATATTATAAGCGGATTTCCATAGGAAAGATAAGCTATTGCAGTGAATCTTATGGTGAGACCTAAGGTCCCGCGTAGTCAATGAGTACCGATCCTGACACTTTTTTGGGATGTCATTAAAAATTGAATGTATGTGTTGGCACTCTGACGGTCGCATTTTACGTCAGATTTGGTCCAAATTTCGTACACACGTTGGTTTTCTATGTAGCTCGAACGAGTTCGTTGTATAAAACAAATTCTGCACATTTTGTTTTTTACACGACCTTATAGCTCGTCCGGTTCTGTCAAAATCGATCAAAACATAAAATGCCATAAAATTGCCCCAAAAGTACAATAAAAAGCGAGTTTATCCGCTGCGAGCGAAGCGAAGCAGTCCATAATCCGAGGGTGCAAGGTCGAGGTGAAATTCTAATATAGTTCTTACACGCAGGCAGCTTTTCAGCGCCCTCGTGAGTATACACATTTTACAAATAGTTGGTTGAACCCTAAAACATATAAAGTTAATTTTGGAAATTCGCTCAACCTACGCGATCATATTATTTTATTATATCCTAACGTATTTTTTGTCGTAGTACGGATAAGTTATACCATTGTATTTGGATACTAATTTATTATTCATGATCTATGGTTATACGTAAGTAAATGAATACAAGCTGATACCTCGTGGGCGGCCTCTGATATGCGTATTTACCGTGGTATACAGATACCGCTGTATTTATTTACTTTGCTAACCTAGGTATTAAATCTCTTTGATGATACTCTTGTAAATACGGGTCTATGTTTAAAAATGTATAAATAATGTTGATTTATGATTTATTTTGGTTTAGAGTCAGAAGTGTAAGCATAGCAGTTTATCTGGTATAAACATTATTTTCTCGCAGTTCTATTTCCAAGTACGCATTAAAAAATTACTACACTAAAATACTTGTAAATTTACGTTCACTAGTAAATGTTTTATGTATTAGTCACTTTTTAAATTTAGCATCGTACTAGGAGCTTTTCAGACGTTTGACTGCCCCTATTATGGAATTATATTAATGCATTTTGTAATATCGTTCTAAGATATTTTTAGAGGATTTTTGTGGCTATTTTAGAATTATGGATTTTCAGTATCGTACTAATATCTTTTCAGAGGTTTCTTTGTGCTTATTTTAGAAGTATGCATTTTTAGTACCGTACATAATTGTAAAATAGGCCTAAACACTACTTAAAAAAAGTCTTATATATGATAAAAATTCTCTCAAACATAATTGTAAGATGGACTTAAACACAACTTTAAACATGGCTTAAATATTTGTCCCGTAAGATAAAAGTTTGTTGTATAATATTAACCTTATAACAAGCCTAGGGTTTCATTAATCTTCAGCAGCTTGAGTAGCTATTAATCGACACCGAATGATTAACGATCACATTACAGTGGTTATTTATATCTGTCCTCAAACACATTGACGTATCGCCAATTACGTTAGGTTAGTTTGGTAGCGTGTATAGTAATTTTGTCGTTTTGGTTTTTAGAGATTGTTGGCTACCAAACAAATGAATAATATAATACAGATAGGAAATAAATCACACAAACATCGACTGATTTTACGGTGGTAGATTGCCACAAGTTTTCGCTTTTACGTTTGGTTAATTTATACATTTTTGTTGTGATTCTAAAAGGTAGCAGGAAGCAACGCAAACGTTTTTCGTTGCTAAAACGTAAACTTTAAAAAAACAAAATTATACCTTTTATTCTACATAAACTAAGGTTCATCAGACTCAGCCTCCATCTTGAATTTCAACTTCCACAAGAACAATGTAAAACGCGTTTCAAGATTACTGGAGTAATAATTATCAAAACATTATTGTGAATTTGACATTTTAAAGGTTAGGACAGTATGAATGTGGATATCATTTATTTTATTTTTTTGTATAACTTAATTTGTTCTTTAACTTAACTCAAAATCAAAGTTTTGCGATTTTTTCTTATTCGGCAATGCAAATATAAAAAATGTAAAAGCTCACAACCTTCGAAGTTTAAAAACCATTCAAATAAAAATATTTTTTTTATAATTTATGACGACACAATCTGTTTCATTGTGGAAGCATCTACGCGTCGTATTTGTGTTCCTACTCGAGTGTTTATCCTGCACTCTAGTGGTTTGTCAATCAACTTGTTGCTCGCGGAGGAATACTAGAAAAATAATTATCTTTAAATTTTCAATGTGTGTTAGAAAGCTGTGTTTAATAACACAAACTTACATTGTCACGCATGCGCATTTCAGTACGATTACAGTCAGGGTTACGTATGTAACCCTCTAGTTTTCCTTTATGATGCTGCCCTGTATTTCCAGGCGGAAGAATGCTACGCATACAAACTCAATACTAGTAGTGTACAGCTCTGCCACTTGGAGAGCTGCTATCAACTCAGAAATATTTTCACTCCTGCCGAGCGTTAACCCGCAATTTTATTGATTTTTTTTGTGAATCCGAATTTTAATACCGTTCGTTCAAGAGAGCAGACTGGCTGAGAAGTTAAAGACGTTCAATCAGTCTCGCAGCGTGCAAGTTATCCGCAGGTTAACAGGTAAGCAGGTTCGAACAATTGTAGCAGGTTGGACGAGAACTTTTAACCACTATGCTAATCTGATCCATTCCATCTATAAACATACAAACCAGGGGGTTTCAAGTTTAAAAAAATATACGTATTATTGAACAAATTCAAGCATCTAACAAATTTGTAAACAATGCTAAACATCCAGGAATACAGTAGTAATATATACACAGTTTTTGAGATTAAGGAAATTAAAGTTTTCCCTAACCAATTTGAAAATATCTGATTTGGTATTGGCTCGGATCCGCGTTAAAACGGGGTAGTGTTCATCCATATTTCTTTAGTGTTTTTCACAACGTCTTTGATTACGTGGAGGCGCCTCCCACCCCCTACTCTACTTATTACGTAAGCCACCTGAAATGCTTCAGTAATCAATGGCGGTTCTTTTTGTCAAGTTTTGAAGTTCAAAGCGGAGTTTCTAACCGTTAGTCACCTAACTTTATCGCTTACATCACCTTTCTATAGATACAATGTTTATCACAATAGGTTCGACTTTGAAATTAAAATGTCGTCTTACAAATTGTGACTTACGTGTACGCGACTATTACCGTATAAAGTGTTGTACTCCAATTACCTCGTCTTTGTGTGAGTAAAACTAATTTGACAATAGCGGTGGAGAGGGGGGAATGTTTGTAGGCCTATCGCGGTGGCAATTTTATTGGTTATCTGACAGTTTCAGTAGTGGACGTTATATCGAGAAGGTCTTGTGCGATTGTGATTCGTGTATTCTCCGGATTAAATAAGGAGTGATCTCATACTTTGTGTACGAAAATATTGGAATTTATTTTGGTCAGGGCCGCAGTATTAGTGTTAATTTATTCTCTCTTTTAAGTTATCGTTTATTAATGATGGATGTTCTGTTTTATTATTATTGATTATTCGGACATTTGCCTTTTCTTTGTGTGTTAAAGTCAATACGCTACGTTTCGGGAATATGAATCAACTCCCAAGTACAATATATTTATATTTTATAACTATTTTTATAATATTTTAAGTTGAATTTGAATTTTTCTTTAAATTTTCAATAACTTAACGCAATAAATCGTATTACTAGTTAGGTTAAAGCTAATTCAAGTTAAAACATTTTTGTTTAAGTTTATTAGTTACACATTTGTTCGTAATTAATAAGAATTAATTATAAATTATTATTATTATTATTGATTTTACCGACATTCGCCATCATTTGTGTGTTTAAATCAATGCACGACATTTCGAGAATATGAACATTGACTCCCGTTCTCAAGTGACTAAAAAACTAAGGGAACATAAATCCAGAGATCTAGACCTATGTTAAAGAAAACAATGTAAACCTAAAGGGGCCCACACACGATCAGTTCAACTGCGCAGTTTATCTGTGCAAATAAAACTGCACAGTTGTGTGAACTGTGTGGTGTGTGGGCTACTTCAATTTTCTCCTCAGTTCTCTTAGTTTTTTTCGTGCAGTATATTTACAGTATACCCGCCAATGAAATTCAGAAGTTGTTCTTTTTTTCGCCATGGCGGTGACAACAGAAGAGTAAATAATACAGAAAAGAACTGCAAAGTAGAGTCTTTCGCGCAGGCCAAAAGCCTGCGTAAAAATCTGCCAGAACTGCGCAGTTTCCTCAGTTTATCGTTCAGACATGACGTCACACGTGTTAAACTGATCGTGTGTGGGCCCCTTTAAACATCCACTTAGTACATCTCTGAGAAGTCAATAAAACACAGAAAACACAAACACACACCTGACCGTGTTTACAGACCGGGGTCAGAATAACTGGCTGGGTGCCAAGGGAGTGACCTATTAGGTTAGTTTCCTAGCCCGCGACCGAGTTAAAACCCCACGTGGAGATTCAACGGGCAAAAAAAATGCAGCTTGTTTTTTTATTAGCACTAGGGATAATAGTTTGTTTTCTTTAACACAGGCCTAGATCTCTGGGTTTATGTTCCCTTAGTTTTTAGTCACTTTATAACGGGAGTCGATTCATACTCCCGAAATGTCGAGCATTAATTTAAACACACAAATGATGGCAAATCATTAATCAATAATATTACATTATAATCTAATCTTTATAAATTACTTAAAACTGTGTAACTAACACATTTAAAGCAAGTGTTTTAACTTTGTTTGCTTTTAACCTAATTAGTAATACGATTTATAGCGTGAAGTTATTGAAAATTTAAAGAAAAGAATTCTAAGTCAACTTAAAATATTCTAAAATGGCTATAAAGCACAATCAAACATTGCAGCTATTAAAATACGGCAAAGGCTGATAAGAACATGTACTTCTCCAAAATAGTATTTTTCTCTTATAATATTGTCAAAAAAGAAAGAAAAATAAAATTTATGTGATTCATACAATGTCTTAATTTCAACTATGCATAACAATAATTTAATAATATAAAGTCGCAAAAGTATTGCATTTAGTTTTTACTCTTCGGCACAAAATTGTCCCCGTAAACTATAATTAATTGTCTTTTGGAAGTTTTTTTTATAGGAGCAATTCCACTCTCCACAATTATCTTGATTTAAAACGTATTCGATCGAACGCGAGGGACTTATTCAGGTCTACCACTATGGGAACCTTATAGGTTAAATTAACTTTAATTGTATATATAATATGATATCAGGAATTCCAAGTCCGTTCGGTATTCTGGATAAATGCTGAAAATTATTTTTTTTAACGGTTTATCAGTTGTAAAATATGTTATTTATACTTAAAATAGAAATTAAATCTCTAGTCATCAAAATTTAAACTTAGAATAGTTAATATTTTGATCTGGATTAAAAATTCCAATTTATAAAATGACCTTAACCCTAGAGTCACATCATTCGTCTGACGGACAACGCCAGTTCGCCGAAATTCGCCGTTAGCTATGTTGGAATCCTCCCCCTTGCCACTTGTCAGTAGGGCCTACCCCATGGCAATCCGGCACGGAATGATCTTGTATTTTAAAGTTATGTCGTTTTGTTTTCATGCCGTAGTCTGTGAGACGAATGATTAAGATTAATGTTAGCGCACTTTTGCATTGTTTTTAACATAACACAAAATGTATTTTTTTAAATAATTTTGAATTAAAACTTCAGTAGAATAATTACATATTCACGTACATAGGCTATTAAAAAAGTAAAAGGGGAAAACACATTGTTGTAACTTTAACGAACAATGGTGTAAACATTTCTTAAAAGTAAATGTATGATTTACATTAACATCTCGTAATGTTAGTTTATTGTTTTTACTACAATTCAACGGTATTTTTTTTCAACAAAAATAAAATTTTTAAAATTTTTTACCTTGGTAGTCTGACAGGCAAATGATTAAGATTAGTGCAATATCCAAAATATGAATATAAAATTCTGGGATCGAATTATTCTAAGTTAATACAGTAATAAATTAAATTAATGTTTTTTATTTTTTATTTCCAATTTCCTTTTTCGAAATTGTTGCAAAATTTTATGTGTATTTCACGCATTAAATAGCACTAACAGCTTTTGTTTGGAATACATAGACAGCTTTAAGATAAGTGTTAGGTACGAAATGTAACGTCTTAGAAAAATAAACCACAATTTTAACGGTTAAGAATTATTTATTTTCTGAGTTCCCAGATATGTATAAAATAAAATTGAGTTTGTAATTATACTTTGTAATTATTGGCTGTTAGAAGTTCTGCCTAACCTATTCTCGTGTAAATGATAAGCTATATAAATTGAGAATAAATATTACAAATTCAAGCTTTGACATAAATTACTCGCTACCAAGTGAGTTCGACTTTTGATTGCTACGGTGATACCATTGTATTTGGATATCCTAATGGAACTCCGATCCAATGCAATATTTTAAACTCATTTTCGAATATAAGACTATAAGTATCCAGTCAACGATATGGTTAAAACTTAGATATGATTAGTGTACTTAGACCATCTGTGACTTCTAATATTCCTCTCTTTACGCGTTTCGGAGCTTATGTCCTTTCATCAAATGTTTGTGTATTGTAATGTACACGTATTTAGTGTTATCATTGTTTTAATGTTTGACGACCTCAAATGAGTGAAGGTCTGATGGTGGGACTTAAGCCCCGAAACGCGTAAAGAGAAGAATATTAGAAGTCACAGGCGGTGTAAGTACTTTATAACTTATTAATTATTATAGTTCAAACCAATCTAATTATTCGCGAGTGTAAAGAAATTTCTGTCTGTGGACGTGTGTGAATTATTCAGACTTAATACGCTACTTTTGGACACGTCCGAAATATAAATGAATAATTAATCCGATGATTGAATTGGTATCGATGTACTACGAGTGAAGTGGACATGAATTGGTGCAAAGTGACAATGTCGAGTCTGTGCGTTGTGTGAAGTCATGTTAAGGGACCGCAGGAAGTCTCTAACACTAGACCGTCACAAGACTCCACCTTTAGACAGGCATAACCGCGGTGCCGAGAGAAGAGGCAGTTTTGCCGCGCCCAGCACCAACTCCTCGCCGCCCCAGTCTTCTTCCAGTGCGTCCTCCAACAGTCTTCACCCTTCTTCGGCGGAGAATCCACCCTACAAGCACGAACGCAGGGGTAGCCTGGTACAGAGGTAAAAACATGTTAATTGTACTGTCATTTGTGTTGTTCATTGTCTCGTAACATTTTCTACACGAGTATCAGCCAGCGTGAAACAGAAGTACGAACCAGCCGTAAAATTAATGTTAAACTTAAGTACACACATTATACGTTATTTAGAAATATCGTGTGTACTGACTTTTTCATTGGTTTAAATAATGGTGAGGGAATTTAAAATAAAACTCAAATATTTCGCACATTGTAATTGTTTTCAAATTGGTAAATGGTGATAAGCATAGGCGTAACCAGGGGGGGGGGGTTTGGGGGTTATAACCCCCCCCCCCCATTGTAAACAAATATTTCGCACTTTGTTTACATTAAAATACGCTCTTAGGAGTAACTTGTTTTCAACACCTACAAATTAATGTCAAAGTACAATAAATTATCAGTATAATATTGCTAAAATTATCTTTGGTCAAATTGGGCACTGACACTTTATTTTATGCAGATGTAGAGTAGTGTATCAAAATATAGTGTTCTAAAGGCAGCACACGGAGGTTTGTCCGCCACGGATTATTTGCCGTCGCCGTCATACCAACAGTGGCACGAAGGAGAATATTAGAGCATACATATTGGTCGGAAAAATAAACAATCGGTTTATTTACCGCTGACGGTAGCTGTGCAGCCGCTAGCTGCCACTACAATCGACGAATTTTCCACCGTCAAACAGTGGCAAACGTGACCAACTGATACGGAGGAAAATAAGGAACAAGAACGAATTTGACTAATTCATCCATCCAATAAGACTAACAATGGCGGAAATAAAATATGCATCAGTGATTGGGACCTGAAACATAGTATTAAGGGTGTGCAATACCATAACGAAACAGTCCCATACAGTAATCTTCAATATAACTTAACTTTCATCAAATTTTGAATGTAGTACTGTATTTGTAATTTACATTGAATCGTGCATGAACATCTAAATTATAATTCGTAGGTGACAAACCGTACATAATGTAGTTTCGTACATTTTCAACCGAGTCACTTGATGGCAGTAAAACATTGGGGCGAATTTTGTTACCTAATAACTATACATCAGAGCTTTCTGTAAATTTAAATGTCGTACGCATATGGCGGAAACTAAAAATAAGACCGGCATTAGTAAAAACGTAAGTGTATACAAGCGGTATTCTAGTCGCGCTCGAGCGCTTTACCAATGCAATATCATAGGCCAGCCATCTCAAGGTTGGCTCCGCTCACTGGATTCGATGCTTTTACTCGAGTGGTGGGACTGATATAGTGGCGACCATCTTGCAATTGTATTCCGTAAGAGCAATGTTAAATTAAAACCCATTTATTTCGTATCATAACATTGCTTGAAAAATCTCATTTCAACCGCAATCACATACGCATCCATTTTTCTTTTTAAATTTTTAAATCCCGTTCATTTGTTAGGTAATTGAAATTTTTAAGTACCAAGTTTGATTTTTTTACTTTCTCTCCCCCCCCCACCTATACGTAGTATATGGAGAGAGTATTGTTTTCATCCAAATTTTCCAATTTGAATTTTTAGTGGCATTATCTGTTTTGGTGCTCTCTGAACCCCGTAAATATTTTTAGTGGAATTATTTGTTTTGGTGCTCCTTGAACCCAAAAATATTTTTAGTGGAATTATTTGTTTTGGTGCTCCTTGAATTGAGTGTTTTTTTGGTGATGTCTGTCCGTGTGTCTGTTAGGATGTGTACAGAGCTGGAGACCATACCAAGGTCCGATTTTGTTGAAATGTTTTATGTAAATGTAGTTTTGGAATATCCATTTTTCAAATTTTAGATTTTTAAGGGGTTCCCCCCCCCAAATGGCCAAAAAACGAGAAAAATCGAAATTTCTCAAAAACGGCTCTAACGATTTTGATGAAATTTGAATTATTTGTAGCCCTTAATGTACCCTACCATATGCAAAAAAAACCCGCATCTTTCTAAACATTCTCATTTAGGTAATAATAATAACTGATTTTTGGGGGTTTTTAGCCAAAATGGGGTTGTTTTTCAATTTTTTTTAAATCTTTTTTCGTGCATCTATACAGGCCTAATTGACATGTTTGGTGCAAATTTGTTCGAAATCGATTGAATAGTTTTAATAATAATAATAATAATATTATTATTATTATTATAATATAATATGGATGTGTCTAATATTTTCCATGGTATGTCCTACTTTTGCAATTCTAAATAACCACCTCCTATGCTACTCTTGGGTATACAGTTTCAACTGGGAGAAAGTATGTGGTAGTTATCTGGTACCGTTTATTCTTTACACAATACAAATTGAATAGTTAAAAGCAACTTGCTATCAGGATCTGCCTTTTTATAAAGAATGGCTAGTTTTTTCGCACCACCCAATTACAAAACAAAATATTTATAAAATGGTTTTAAATGAAGTAGCGCTCAGCTTCAAAAACTCCAGTTTGGATTCAGGGTGAAACGCTGGAGTCGTTGGTTCTTTTTTCTTTTGCGTTAATGTTCAGCACTAGTACACTAGTAATAAAATGTTTAATTCTGGGAACCATGAACCGACTACTCATTCATTGACTACTCCCGACCTTAGGACTCACCATAAGAGTCACTGCAATAGCTCCTACGGAAATTCACTAATAAGTTTGAGTATTTTAGATTCACTTTGGTTTTGTATTTGAAGAAGGTAACCTTAAAAAAATGTCACCTTTGACGTAAACCCACACTGGAACATTTTCTGACCCAGTCAAACACTTCCAGTCCATGACTCATTTAATATTAGCGCGACTATCTTAATTAATTGTTACAAAACAATAATATTCGACTTGGGCAAAAACAAATAATCAGGGAACAAAGGATTTAGGCCAAGGTTGGGCGACGCCGAACCGGGTTTCAGTTTGACTTGCTGATGGCTAATATGTTTTAGGTTAGGTTTATAGTTGACCTTGCCTAAATCGTAATCTGCTTTGGACAACTCTGGCGTTGAGCGCACGTGAATAGATTTTAATTGTAAAAGTTAATTGATTTATAGACTTAGTCGAGGCAGTGGGCCGTTGCGTTTGATTATAGCTATTGTCTGAAAATCCAATATCGTTTGGAATGGGATTGTTAAGTGTCCCTTGAACATTTGTTTAAACGTGTAGGCCTACATCGCCATTGGGGCCCAACTGATGTGTTGGGTCGTTACGTCTGATAATTGTAACTATTTGTTGTATGCTAAACGTTTAAAGGGAAAGCTTTAAATGGCGGCAGCCATACCGTTACTAGCCGTCAAAAAATTCACAAGCGTTTTCAAGAAATCTTTAATCTGTTAATATGAATCATTTCAGTAACGGTATAAAGCAGGGCGAGCACTACAGATAGCGCCAATTAGGATGGAGCGCGAAGAGGGGGTGTGCAAGTCTCCTACGCCGGCTCCCACTACATTTCCCCTCTCGCGGCGGAGTACAGTCAGAGCCGCCTGCCCTACCTCGTTCATGTCGGCTATGTAATCGTGTTGATTGTATATCAACACTTTTTGGTGGTGACTGTACTGAAGAATCACAATCGAGTAGGAGAGGGTAAGACGTTACAGCGCATGCTCAAGTGACGCTTCACGTTACTTGGCACTATCTGTACTTCGGAATCGACTCGGTCGGAACGGAATCGGCTAATTGCGTATAATGTAATAGGGGGGGGGGGGGGGGGCCCGCGAACTACGTCGGAATGGCTTCAGAGTCGGGAGCTTTCGCTCCGCGAGGCGATTTTGTAAGGAAATGCCGATTCTTTCCGAAGAGGGTGGAGTGGAGGAGTGGGGGCTGCTACAGGTGCTAATTTTAGCCGATAGTCTGGTTTAGTGCTCGGGTGCAAGCCGATTCCGCCCGAGCCGATTCCGAAATAGTGGGCGCCCTGCTTATATGTATTTTACTGACATTTTCCAACCAAATGTTTTAGCAGTTAGATATGAAATGTGTAAAGATTAAGTCATTATTTCCTTTAAATTACTTATACGACGTTTTTCTATTAGAACTCTTTTTTTAGGCAGGATCAACTAAAATGTTATAAAATTCGTTGATACATTTCGCTTCTAAATCGCTCGAACGAATTCGTTAGCCAAATAATGCCATTCAAGGGAAGAAAATGTTTGACCTGAAGTTACAATTTTTGAAAATTTTCGCTGGAATAAAACTTGTTTGGGTTTTTATCCAAAACAATAAATTTAGAAGATAATTCTTCACGTTTTTTATATAACATAACTCGTCTGACTCTATAGTTTGTCCAAACAGACGTGCGCTGTAAGCCATAAAATCTACCCTCGCGCAGGCACACTCACACTGCCTACCTGGCGCTAATCTTTCTTCTATGAATCACCAACTACAAAACCACATACTTCTAACTGTCAACTTTACTTACTCTAATTATTGAACTCTAAATATTTTTCCTCGCAAAATGAGTCCAAACACGGTACATTTGTGACAACTCTAAGCGGTTTTATGGTCCAGTAGGTTAAAAAATCACAAATTTGACTACTTAAAAATGGTTATTGACAATTTATTTGAATAACACGATCACAATATCATACATAATTACAGTAATTCTAGTAGTGATATCAAACGTGTGCAAAAACCAAACAAACTAAATCAGAATCAATATAACAGTGGACGTATACTAATAGTAAAATTAAAATAATTACAAACTAGGGGCTCTGCCCCTGGACGCTCCGCGTCCCAACCCCGCCTCGGCCTTCGGCCTCAAATGGCTGCTTCGCTTCGCTCGCAGTTGGAAAATTTTACCTAATCTAAAAAAAACTGGTAGTTGTGAAGAATTATAATAAAACCTGATTTTAATAATTATCCCAATTGTGGTTTTGGTTCATTGTAGGCCCACCCTAAAATTATGTTCAGTTTTTGATCCAAATTAGCTGTTTTATATATAATAGGTTTGTAACAACCAATGTTTGAATTGAATTAAAATATAGTTAGCATTTTTCGTTGATTTTTGTTTGTGTTTGTTTTTAGTTTGTCAATGTAACCCCAAAAAGGTAATACTCTTCAAATTTTCTAAGTAATGTTGCTATGGTAATGAAAGTAAACAAACATGATGTGTTGCTAAGTTTTTTATACGAACAGCTGTTTTTGTGCCCCTGATAAAATCAGCTGTTTTTGATAAAATCAATAGAAGTCTTTCTTCCATAAGATTAACATTGAAACTTTGAGGGCCACTGGGGCGTAGCCCTAATGTCCTAGGACTTTGGTAAATGGCCTAAAACCTTCCCAGGGTTAACCTGTGTTACTATGCAAAATTTAAAAGCAATCGGCTGAATGGTATACGAACGCAAAGTGGACAAAGAACCAAAAAAACCCCCCATAAGGATTACACAGCAGAAATTTGCATTTGATTATAACGTTTGTAAGGCGAAAGATACCTGATTTGTAATGCTTGATGACATATCTGTGAATGATTACCTGCAATTTAAAAACAAAAAATAAGGAAATCGGCCGGATAGAATGGCCGTACTGACTGCCACAAGTTTTCATAAATTCTTTTAATATATAGATTCATTTTGCAATGTTTCTGTACAATAACTAATAAATAATATTATAAAACATAAAACTAACAGTGTCGTCTAAAATTTCCAATGTACGCAAAAAAAAACTAAATCGGATCAATATATCAGTGAACGTATACTAAAAAAAAAAAAAATAAATAAGTACAAATTCGTTTTAAATGTTACTGTATAATTACTGTTAAATCAAGAAAATAATATTATTAAACTAACTCGAGCATATCATATTTGTCAAATAAAATGTCAATAACAATTTTTAAGTAGTCACATTTGTGATTTTGTAACCTACTGGCCGTAAAATTGCTTAGAGTTGTCACAATTGCAACTCATTTTGCGAGGAATAATATTTAGAGTAAAAATTAAGTAAAGTTAACAATTAGAAAAATGTGATTTTGTAGCACTAGGGCTAGTTGGTGGTTCATAGAAGAACCATTAGCCGCAGGTAGGTCGTGTGAGTGTGTCTGCGCGTGTGGGAGCGAGCGTCGATTTTACGGTTTAGAGCGCAGGTCTGTTTAGACAAAGTATAAAAGTATTCAGTTGAAATCCACGTGTGGGATTTTACCGCGAGGTAGTGTCTATTGCGAGGCCGACGGCCGGGATGCAAACTCGCAAAGTGACTTTGTCCGCTGCGAGCGAAGCAGCCGATAATCCGAGGCCGCAAGGTCGAGGTGCAAACTTTCAAAGCGAGTTTTCCTCTGCAGCGCGTGTCCCGAGGCTGGAAGCTGAGATGCTAACAAATTCTACTAATATATTTCGTACTCGCAGACAGCTATTCAGTTGGTTGAAACACTAATACTTATAAACTTAGTTTTGAAAATTCGCTCAACTCACGTCAGCTGCGTGGTCGAATTATGTTAAGGTTGAAATTTCAAATCACAGTGCAAATACGACAAATTTTAATTACAATCTTACCGTGACGGCAAATTAATCAATTCGGAAAACAGAGTAATTGCTGACGTAATGTTGGCAGTACTGGTTAATGCAGTTAGTCCTTGCTATAAAGTTTTAACTCGATCAATTAAAGTTAGAGTTTGGGAAACTCTAATTGCCCGTATTATCCGTTGTTCAAAGGCGATCAATTTACATTTTCCAAGAAACATTATCCAACCAGACCATCGGATTTGCAATCACGTCCATTGACTCCAGACTAACAGTTGTTCAAGCTCTTACCTTAATGTATCTTGTAAGAAATAAATGTACCAAATTTCACCTCTAGCTTTAAAGAAAGTATCATAATTAATTTTTATTGTTTTAAGGGTATTATCACATTTTAACCTCTTACTTAACAGCTCGCGATAATGCAAATATGGTTTACTTTTCTATATATCTTGTAAGAAATAAATGTACACAATTTCACCTCTAGCTTTAAATAAAGTATGACAATTAATTTGTATTGTTTTAGGGGTTTTATCACATTTTTACCTCTTAGCAGCTCGCGTTAAAGTGACAATGTGGTTTACTTTTATGCGTATCTTGTACGAAATAAATGTACAAATTTCCAGTTCTCTAGGTTTGAGGAAAGTATAACAATTAATCAACCCATAAATCGAAATGAATTTTAGCCTATGATACTCAGGGATAGTGTAGCTTTTTATTATAGTAAATGGTTTTTCAATCGGTTCAGTAGTGCCAGACATTACCCCACCCCCACCCACATACAG
Organism: Philaenus spumarius; assembly: GCA_018207615.1. Lineage (NCBI taxonomy): Eukaryota > Metazoa > Arthropoda > Insecta > Hemiptera > Aphrophoridae > Philaenus > Philaenus spumarius. The sequence continues at coordinate 17,739 of JAGFPH010004567.1, read as the reverse complement.
ACAAATTTTACCTTTTTATGATATTAATATAGTCTAACGAGGTCACTTTTATGGGCGTTGATATACATTTGGCCCTTTAAATGAAATTACTTCTTTTGTCCAACATGGTTTGCGAAGGCTTATGATACGTCATATTTGACATGTATGATACGTCTTGCCATGCAATGTGACTTAATTGTATTTTCCTCTAAGACCAGAATTAATTGGCTCCGTGGGGATTCGATTCTGTTTTAATTTATAACAAAACATTATACTTATTCAAAGTTACGAAATTTCATCCATTTTCTCCTTATTTTTAGTTGTGCATCACGTTATGCAGGGAGTTTCAGGAGGAACGGATAGGAAACTGATTACATAGGTAAAAATAAGGTGATGAAAAATAAAATCATATGCACATAGGTCCGGAAAAGCTTTGTTTTCCAGATAAGCGCCAATTTTTTTGAACTCAGTCGGTCAGACATTTCTCTAGGTATAAATTATTTTGTAAAAAAATTGTGGATACTGTATTTGGAAAACGAAGCTTTTCCGAGCCTATGGTCATATATGAAGAATTTGTCTTCTATTCAGCTTTAGGCCTACAATCATTTCCTCAAAGTATGATCCGTTCCTCTTGAAACACCCTGTTTAGTGTAACCATAGATCATGAATAATAAATAGATCTTGCATCCATACGGGGGCTGTGTGCCGGAAAAAAGGTTGTCGCGAAAATAGTACATGATCGCGCCGCGAGGTAGCGCTAGGGAGAAAGCATTGGTAGCATTGGTGTTTCAAACAGCTTCCTTCGTTTCCCCAATAGATAGCGCCAAAAAAGTCGAATTTCCAGTGGAACAAAATATTGCATTGGATCGGAGTTCTATTAGGTTATCCAAATACAATGGTGTAACGTAATTATTGTACTATCATATAGCCTGTATACTTATACTGTGCATTATAAGAACCTTATGTGTTCTACCAACAGACCTTGTAAATTCCTCTTCCCTGAATGACGCTGAAATCATATTAACCTGGAAATCACTTTACCGTTTATAAAATCGGTCGAAAACTCAAATAAGCGACTTTGCCAGCTGCGAACGAAGCGAAGCAGTACAAAATCCTAGACCGCAAGGTCGAGTTGAAAACTCGCAAAGCGCAGTCGATAATACGAGGCTGCAAGCCCAGAGACCTTATGTTTTTGCAGTTTTACCGCAGTTAAAATAAACACATTTATGTCCTGCTGGCATTGTATAAGTAAGACTAAACTAAATATAACTTTGTATAAATAAACAGACACAACTAACTACTCGTACTAAGTAACAAACACAAATACTCGTACTAAGTAACACACACAACTAACTCGTACTATGTAACAAACACAACTAATGAACTAATTATTCTTGTAAGTAACAAACACATAGTTGAGTTTACAACTACAAACTAAAAAGACAACATGCTGTATTTAACTGTTAACAAATACGCTACTGCCATCTTTTGGTCAAATTTGGAAACCCTGGAGTTCTTGACTATGCCAGCGCTGCAGTGTGTACAGTTATTAAATTCTTCGCATGCGACATCTGTGTATAAGGTCTCTGGGCTGCAAGGTCGATGTGCAAACTTGTCGCTCAACTCAGTCGGCGTCAGCGGTTCAGCTGCGTGGTGGAATTATTTATATTAACCCTCAACTTTTGTTATTTAGTCGAAAGACCGTAACTTCTGATCTTTCCTATAACCCTATTATAAAAGTTACAGAAAGTTACGTTGTCAATATATTGTATATTTTATTTAGTTCCAAAAAAAATGTACTGTTCTCTATTTCAAAATGGATTGTACACTTATTTCACGAAGCGGTTAGTGAGCATTTAGATTCTTAGAGAAATATTCCGAGCGCTTCACAATTCTGCCCTCTACGTGCTTATATCTCTTAACTTATATAGAAATTCTTTGAGTGACAAAACTTGGCATCCGATCTATGCGTGTGGGGTACTAGCCTACGTTCTGATCCAAGTTAGGTTATATTAAGTTAGGTTACGATATAGAAATACATTGTCTACGACTAAACTAAAGCAATGGGTGCAGAATACTGTCAATACAATGTCATTATTTATGTAGTTGAAAACTCTCTATGTTCAACGGTAACGCTTTAACGCCGTAAACATATCCGATTGAGATGAATCTAGAGTGATGTACGCGTTGTCTGTTGTATAACTAGACCATACGTACGGATTTTGGGTAATAAAGTCTGCTAGAATATGTTTATAACTTAAATATTCGTTTATAAGGCTCGGCTATTTCTGAGTTGACCTCAGCTCTCCAAGCGGCAGAGCTGCACACTACTAGCATTGAGTTTGTGTTCGTTTCATTCTTCCGCTAGTAATTACAGGGCAGCTTCATAAAAACGGAAACTGGAAGGTAACAGACGTAACCCTGACTGTATACGTACTGAAATGTGCGTGCGCAATAATGTGTGGGAGTATATTTCTCTCACACATTCAAAATTAACGGATATACGGTATTATTTTCCTAGTATTTCTAGGCGAGCAACAAGTTGATGTGATAACCGACAGAGTGCAGTCTAATCGCTTGATTAGGAACACAAATCCGGCGCTTACATGCTTCCACAATAAAGCAGATTTTTTCGTCGTAAATTATTTAAATTTATTGAAAATTGAAATTACTTTTATTTGAAAGGTACAATTACGTAAATGTTCCAAGGGGCCAATCGTGAATGGTCTTAGAGGAGTTCCAAATACACAGACAACCTATTATCGACCCGTCTACATTGTTAAATGAAAGAAAAATACAGTTCCAGTCAAACACCATATTCGACAGCTTTCTTAGATTACAACCCCTACAGGAAGAAAGCTTGAACCCCGCATCACAAGATCTATCGGTACAGACCAAATAATGAACGGGTGAAGACGTTGCGTGATTTTCTCAATACATTTTAATGAAATAGTGACAATATGCGAAGTTTTAAGTGTTGTAATATGTGTTTATGTGTTGTTTAATGTTTTTTTTATAAAAAAAAAACTTACGCGCATTTGGATAAATGCAATAAAAGTTATTGGTTCGAAAATGCCCGAATAGATAGGCGAAACGATCGTCACCAATCTTATCTTCTAAAGCGAGAGATAATTGTCTGTCTGCTAAATGGATCTGGAATCTCCGTCTAAGGATTTTTGATTTTATGTGGGGCTTTTGGCCACGAGAAATCGATTGGAAATGGTCACCAGTCTGGGAAAATTCGTTTTCTACGTCTTTTTATTAAATTTAAAAGTGAAATTTGTCCATTTTAAACAATACAAAGCACAGCTGATGCAAATGTTTTCAATGTCATTACAATAATCATCTGTTTTCTTTTAAACGAAGCACAGCTGATGCAAATGTTTTCAATGCCATTACAATAATCATCTCTTTTCTTTTAAACTGTATTTTATTAGAGGTAAGCCTAATGTTGTATCTATTTATAGTTACCATGGCAACGAATTATTCTGCTAAATAAACATACCCTTTATTTAGTTGTTTAATGTTATAGGCCTAACCTAAACGATGTTCACGGAAATTTGCAATAATAGTTATTGACGTGAGCAAACTAGGCCCTAGGCCTAAATCGATATTGAAATATTAAACTTTAATTTAGGCCTGACTTATTTCTGAGGCATAGCGTTGAGATTATGGTTAATCCTTTAAACTGTATTTTTATTACAGGTAAGCCTAATGTTGTACACACCCTTTATTTAGTTGTTTAATGTTATAGGCCTAACCTCAAAACTCAATAATCCAATATTTATTATTGAAATCATAGCCCTGCTTATAATCGAGCTTTAGCTCGGTCTCCTGGTACTGTGTAAATAAACTGTAGGACTGTGAGCGGAATATACAAGAAAAGAAAGGTATTTATTTTTTACAAAATTTTCTAAGATGGAGGAGTAAAAATAAAATTTACGAAATCGATTTGAAAGGAATTGTTTAGGTCAAGCACTTTGAAATAAAAATTTGTTGTCTCTTGAAATGTTTTCTAAAAACTCTTCCTTTTCGAGATATTAACAACTTTATGTCGATTTATTTCAACACGTTTAGGGCCGCCATTTTGTTTTGGGTGGTCCGATTTTTATTTTCTTTATGTAATTTTCCTAGTCTTAAATAGACCTTTAAAATGAGGTATCACATGACCGTACTTCCCATTTAAAAAGTTTGAGTCGCCCCCAAAATCCCCTATTTTGAGGGAACCTTCAAGATTTCAGATTGCTTCAAAAGATACTTTGGGTTAAGTTAGTGTCTTTCCCCAAAGGATATTTGTTTGTTTTATCAAACACAAAAGTTAAAGGGGGGAGTGACTTTATAACCACCGTGTATATAACCAGTCCATTAGGCAAAAACAAAACAGTACAAATTACATACAGACAGACACACGGTAAACAAAACAAAATATATTCATCGTTATATATTATGACGTTTTACGTTGTTTTTTTTTTTTACCCAAGGAACAATATCCTGAAGTTTGTGCATAGAGTTTGGAAACATCCTGTATAGTACTTCCTATAGGTGCTTCTTTTTGCTGCAGAATTTATCCATAAACTAAACATTACTATTACACTTTTAGGACGGCATTATCCGTTGCCGTATTGTGCCGAAACATTTCATGAGGTGCATTCAAGATAAATTACAATCTCGCAGGACGGCCGTACTGCCCTAACAAAGCTATTCGTTAGTAGGCCTATGTGTTTATATCGTTATCAAATCCAAATCGCATATTTCCGTGCGTTTGGGCCTACAGTAGTTCGCGATTGCTGAAATAAAATAGACCGTTACAAACTAGAACAAATGAGGTAATACGTGTGGGAATTTGTTGCCTGCCGATAAGTTTAATCAATTCCCTCCGACTAGCAACAATGCATTGAAAACGTGAATTTGTTCATCACTAGATGGAACACTGATTCAACAGTTGTGGGATTTGTTTAAAACTAGCTGGGTGGTACCTGCCGTTTCGTTCGCTGATGCGATCAAATACAGTAAAACTCCAATTATCCGGATCGCCAATTATCCGGATCAGATTTGAATAAGAACATAGTCAAACGGATGCGAGACTTGGAGGAGCGGAATCGATTTAAGGTAGCAAAACAGCTGACTCTGCCTGTTAAAAAAATGTTAAAAAAATAATGTATTTTACAGTGATTTAGTACTGTTTGTAAATATTACGTAATGTAAACATTGTCATTGATATTGTTTTTTCATAAAAAAATACCGTAAATGTTCTCTATTGTGTTTTGTTTACGTTTTTCTCCTAAAAACGGCCTATTTTCGAGAAAAATCCAATTATCCGGATTTTTGATTATCCGGATTTTTGATTATCCGGATCGGGTCCGGTCCCAATTAATCCCCATAATTGGAGTTCTACTGTAAATAAAAGGACTATCGGGTAAATATTGTGCCTTACCATTGCACGCAATTATAAAACAACGATTTTAGATTCGAGTTCTGCAGCCCAAAAACGCATAGTCTAGCGAGTTCTGTTCAAATCGATCTTTTAGGCCTACGTGAATTATCAGCTGTGCACCAATAAACGTTAAAACAACCTTTTTCCGACACCCGAACGAACATACAAATTACAAATCAGGTTTTGAGGTGTATAAGTCAACGAGTACATTTCACATTATTGCATACTGTTTTGTTATATATTTAACGGTTAAACCCGTGTATACAGTAAATTAAAACGCAGACGATTTTGTCAAAGTGTCAAACTTTTGATCCAAATAAGTTGTTTTATTTATAATGGTCGTGTACCACGTCCGTTCGCAAAACCCCTAATTTTGTACATCAATTTGACATTTATTCAATTTTTACATAGGAACCCTAAATATTTCCAGGATAAAAAGTAGCCTAGATTAATCTCTGAAAAGTCCTCTACGTGCTAATGAAAGTTTCGTCAAAATTGGTTCAGCCATTCTGGAAATTAACCCGGACGGACAGACAGACAGAACAAAATGCATGTTTAGGTTTTGGTAAAATATGAATAACCATAGTCTATTAGCGTAAAAAAAGGATTGATTTCGAAATCACAGTTACACTTAAATTTTATTTATATATATATATAGATACAGATACTGGAGAATATCGCATCCAGTGAATCACTTGAAGGCAGAAATAAAGTTTACTATAAAGTAAAGAAATATTTTCAAACTGTACATCCTGTTTTTACTTTCTATACATCCATCCTATAGAACACTTGCTATATTTAATCGTGAAAGAGTGAGGTCGTAAGGTCGCCATGGTAGAGTGACACACTTAGCTTAGCTATGGCCGGTTTTAAATCTTCGCTATTATACTTCGCAGACTTGGTTTCAATAGTTCAGTGTTTGTTTTATTTGTCTACTTGTGTTTGGCCTTCAAGTGTGTGTCGGTTAATAAGTGGTTAGAATTGTTATTGCTTACACTGGGCTCGTAGTAGGTTTTGTTAGACCCGATATTGGTCAGGTTAGGTTAATAATACACTTGGATTAAATTAGGTTATTTAATTATTAATTGGTTTTAGTCAAAACATTTTTAGGTTGAATTGTTGAATGAGAATTGGCTATATTAATAATCTAACTTAGGTTAATAAGAGGTTAGAATCGTTATTGGTTTTGTTAGTCTAAACATTGGTCAGGTTAGGTTAATAATATACTTGGATTAAATTATTAGGTTATTTAATTATTTATTGGTTTTAGTTAACATTTTGTCGGTCGAAATTGGCTGTACAGTATTTAGTTAGTTGAGTTAATAAGAGGTTAGAACCGTTAATGTTTACACTGTGTTCGTATACTTATTGGTTTTGTTAGAATCAACATTGATCCAGCTTAGG